>JASDQU010308883.1:49827-70308 GCA_032191745.1 Picea mariana | reverse complement strand
GTGTGTCATTGAGAGATAGCTTACCTCTCTTTGTTGGACAAATGATTTTTAAATTTATAGATATCCAAGACAAATACCATATTCCCTAAAAGAAACCCACATTGGAGTTTATTCAATTATCTTCTTCCTCCAGCAAAGGCCGTGAATCAATTACGTCAATAGGTGTGAACTATTATGTCATAATGTGGGTGGAGGACGAATTGTAGATTTACTAAATTCACTTCTGAATTTCCAAGTGGACCATGTAGATTAATAATATGGATGATGGCATGTGGAGTATGGTGGATAGCACTGAATTAAGGAAACGTCAAGGACTATTTGAATAAATAAACAAAAATTTCGCATCCTCAATGAAATTTCCACATTAAAAGACTTATTCCGAATATATTGATCTAAGAAATAGAGTAATGCATTAAAAATACATTTTACAATCAATATGACATAGAACTCTTTATATTTGTATATATATAAAGTTTACCCTAAATAATGGTTTAACATGGAAATATGATCTTCACACTATGGAATCTTTGAGGACCGTTTGAACAGATAAACAAACCTTTATTTTGAAAACCATTTGAACAAATAAAAAAAAGCTTCCACATCTTTATTTTTTTTATTTTTTATTATGAAGATTGTTTCTACTTGTAAATATAATGATGTAAAAAATAATACAGTCAAACGTTCCATTTATCAACCTAATACAGTCAAACGTTTCATATTACCACAGACGGATTACGACAAACATTTTATATTAGGGATACGCATTCTCGGACACGTGTTATCAATGACTACCTTTCGGCATTCTCAGCCGCGAGTTAGCGGTTGTGCTAATTTATTTATTATTACTACTAAAAATATTGGAAGCCTATTAAATCTTGTCCATATATTAATTATGAAGGTTTTCAATGAATATATGCTTATCGACCTAATTAATTTAATTAAAAATTAAATCTCGTGTAAATGATAGCTTACATTATAATACTCTCACTTCAATCATTTTGAATTGTGACATATATGTTTTGATTTGAGAATTGTTAATATTTAGCTATTATCGACTTGCCCAAAAATATTGGTATTCTCAACCCTCCTTAAATTTAATATAGATCCCCCGGATGGGGTGTTAATTTTCCACCAAGAGCATTAATGGAGGTCATCCTCCTCTACAGCCACATACCCACTATCTCGACCTCCAATGTCTGGATTTATGAGCTCACGACGTGGCATTAAAAATGTAAGCATGGGAAACTTTCCATCCCTAGCTCAAGGTTTGCAGAGAAATAGTCTCCATCATAGCCGACTTCAAGGCATAGTCTTATATGTTCTTATGGCATTCTCTCTCCTTTTTATATTTTATTTCCCATAATGATAAGTTTTTGGTGTTTCATTCTTCCCTCCTTCCTAGTCTTTCCTTGTCGCTCTTTGTATTGGACTTTTTGCATTCAATTTTTTCCCTATTTGGAATTGTTCTTTTTCAATTCGACTCTCCCTTTTTTCTTTTCATTAATGTCCAGAGAACGGGGATGATAAAAAAGGGGTTCGACATAGTATCGTTATATGGAAAATCAAGCTCAATATTTTCTTTCTTCTTCTCTACCTCCCTCTCTTAGTCATTCTTCATGACAACGGATCATGGAAACAATGGATGGTGTTGGAAGGGTTTTGACTTCCTCTAAGCATGCTAAATCAAGGCCCTCAACTACTGATTCTCCTAGCTACAAGAATCCTCGAGATAGGGCCTCCATCCATGTCGTCAAGCGTGAATGGGATGCTCTTGAGGGTCATTGGGGCTTCCCAATTGAGGAAGTGGTTCTTCAAGAAATCCATGAGCCAAATTCCATTCATCCCCAGGAAAATTTGGAAACCAATTCTCCAAGAAGAGCAAACATTGTGCATCAATAACTCTTGGATGATCAACACCAAATGATTTTCGACTTGTGAGGGACAGTGGAAGACCAACAATTTAAACAAGAGATTATTCTGAGAAGGATGGACACTCTCTCAGGCAAGCATGTTCATTCAAGATGCCCAACCTATCGAAAACCATATGTGATGGTTCCAGATTGACACGAGCCACCCTCAAACATACATGGATCAAACAATTATGGATAATATTTTTTTTATATCATTATAGTTTTTCTTTTTCTCAATAGATGCATACTTTGATCGTGCTATTATCTAGAATTTTTGTATGATCTTCTTATACTTTCAGAAACTCTTTCTCTTAAACTCTATACAACGATGAACATCTTAAAAGGAGGCCCGCTACCAAACCCTCTACACTTATGTATGGATTGAATTTCTGAAGTAAATTTCAAATTTAAACTTTAAAAAAACATTAATATAGATTTTATTACAATGGTAGGGAATTTTGTAAAGTTTTGTAAATAATGTCGATAATAGGTATAATTAAATTTTGAATACTCTACTTGACAAAAACATGCGAGGCGTGGAAAAATCCCCCATCATTGACTATTAGTAGTCATTGAAAATGTCGTTCGCGTGATCTAGATTCTCATAGAGTTCTTGTAATCTTTTCCTTCTATAAATTTAATGATTTTTTGTATTTTAGACGTGCCTTAAAATCTTAATTACATAATTAATTTGATAGAAAGAAAATAAATAAATAATTATATAGATATACAAAACAATTATTTACTAAGCTTTTCTTAGATGGGAAATTATTTGTCGTAAATAATTGGTATGAAGGAACGGTTGAAGATATTTGTAATATTATTAGTCAAGGACTTGACTTAATTTATTGGCTAAAGGAATGGATGGAAGATACTTTTAATATTATTGTTAAAATTGAAAATAACTCACTTTATAATTTATTAAGAGATGTTAGTTAATGACGTGAAGTAAATATTTTGTTAAAAGAATGTATATTTTAAAATTTGAAGATATTTACTAATTAATATTCTAATTCAATTAAAATAGTTGGTTCTAAAAATGTTTGGAAAAAGAAAAAGGAAATGATATTTGCTAATTAAATATGGTTGATGAAATTGAACAACCATTCAAATTGCATCTCTTTATATATATATTATTAAGGAAAGGAACATTAGTTAATATATATATTATTAAGGAAAGGAACATTAGTTAAAGACTTGCAGTAAATTAAAGTAATATAGGTTATTAAGTAACGTTAGATAAAGATTTGCAGTAAGTTAAAGTAAGCTAAATTAATAGGTAAATGGAAAGTAATGCCATACTTAATTATAATATTTACTTATTTATTATATTTGATTAATTATTGTTTCTAGTTATAAGTTAGTTTTGTTAAATTAAAAAATATATATATTAATTACAAATGTTCACTTTATTCTCAAATTTACTTTATTTTTCTAACTCACTTATAATATAACATGTATACTGTATGTGTTATAATAATATAACACATACAATGTATGTGTATAATGTATGTGTTATAATATAAAGTATAACTTAATAACTTAATAAATTTAAACATATAAATCAACATAATAAATAAATAAAATAAGAAACTTTGTTTAATATTCTTAAATTGAAATTGATTCTCAAAACACATTATTTAAAAAAATAAAAAAGAGAATTGGGTGAATCTTTTGTTTAAAAAGTTTACTTAGAAAATAATAACCATAAATGTTAGGTTTAATAAAAAGATAAATGTTAGGTTTAATAAAAAAGATCATTGTGTAAATTATTTGGTTAAGAAGTCTATTTTGATGATATGATAAAATTTAATTTAAGATTGTCGTATTAAACAATGTTCTTATAAGAAAGTTAAATAATAATTTAATGTTGCAACATTGAAATGATTAATATTAAATAAAATTAGTATACAATGAACATTTCATTTTAATTGTTTTATGAACTCTATAAAATAATATTTTCATTGAATGCAATGTATATGTAGTTTAGAGAAATTCATTATCATAAAAATATATTTTGAAAAATATATTTTTTTCTTTTGTAAATGAGAAGATGTCAATGTTGCATTATTTTTAATGAAAAATATTTTTATTTTAGAGAAATATTTCACGACAAAAAACATGGAAAATAATAATCAAATTAAGCTATTAAGTAGAAATAGAAAAAAATAAATGTGGAAATCATGGTTAACAATATTCATCTTGTGACACTACTTGACCCTAAATGAATGTCGTGATGTGATGTAATCATTTATAAATGATGCATTTTTACGTAAGGAAATCAATATGCATGTCCAAGTGCAACACAACCATTAAGGAATGTAGCAATTCGACATTATTCAACCAAGATGAATGTCACAATGCAAGATTAGCATAGTCAACCATTACTCACCGTAATAACATGCTAAACCATATTCAACCATTACTCACCATAATCAACATGCTAAACCATAATCAACCACAATTAACATGGTCAACCATAGTCAACTTAGTGCAATGTTTATGAATGGTTGACTATGGATGACCTTTGATTTTGCACCCATTCTCCAATATGAGGAACATAATTCATAAACATCGCAGTAAAACATAACCCTAAAGGAATTTCACAAGGTGACATAACTAAATGAACATCGTAATGTGTAGTAACATTTTCAAGTCTAAATTATGTAAAATAACTACATTCCTCAATGGTTGTGTCCCTTTTCAACATGCATATTCATTGTATTATGTCAAATTGCATCATTCCTAAATGGTTACATCAGATCATGATGTACATTTAGGGTTATGTCACCTTGATACATTCCTTAGGTTTATGTTTCAATTCAATGTTTATGAATTGCATCCCCCCAATTGGAATATGGGTGTCGTATTAATGGTCATCCATAGTCAATCATGCTCAACCATAGTGAACATGCTCATAAACTCAATCATTATCAACCATGGTTAACATGCACATTCTCATGCACTTAAGGGTTCCATTAGTTTACAATATTCATTAATATTTATCACATTATGACATTCATTTTCAAGGATAAATTATGTCAAATTGTCACATTCCTCAGTTGTTGTGTTGCATTTCAATGTGTATCTTCATTATATCATGTCAAATTGCATCATTCATAAGTGGTAATGTCACATTGCAACGTTCACCATTTCTCTATGATTTTTACGAATTGTTGACTATGGATGACGTTTAATATGGCACCCATATTTTAGTAGGGGAGACATAATTCAAAACATTGTAGTGAAACATAATCCTAAAGGAATGTGACAAAGAAACACATCCCTAAATGAACATCAAAATGTCACATAAACATTTAGGAACAATGCAATTCGACCTAAGACAATGAAGATGGACATCAAAAGGAGACACAACCATTGATGAATTCATCAATTCAACATTAATTAACCAAGATATATAGAACGATGTAACATTACCATAGTAAGCCATGGTTAAACACAATCAACATGTTAATCATTACTAACCATAATCAACATGGTTAACCATATCTAACTTAGTGTGATGTTTATGAATGGTTGACTATGGATGACCTTTAATTTGACATCTATATTCTAGTAAGGAAATGCAAAAGGAAGGGGGGACAATGCAATGAAACATAATATAATGAAGTTGTATGTTGTAATGCAACATAACCATTCAAAAATTTAGAAATTTGACATAAATTAGACTTGAAAATTTTACATCAAATTACAATATTCATTTAGGGTTATGTTATTTGTTAAATCAAATGAACATTGAAATGTAATGTAACCATTTAAGAATGATACAATTCGACATAAGGGAATGAATATGTACACCAAAATGTGACACAACCATTGAGGAGTGTAGCAATTCCACATTATTCAACCAAGATGAACATTGTAATAATACATTACCATTGTTAACCATGGTTAAAGATAATCAACAAGTTCAACTATAGTCAACCATTACTAGCCATTATCAACTTGGTGAACCATAGTCAACTCAATGCGATGTTTATGAACAACTGACTATGAATGAACTTTAATGTGCTTCCCATATTCCAATAACGGGGACATAATTCATAAACATCACATGGAAACATAAGCCTAAACAAGGTATCTCTAAAGGTGTATTTATGTTTTTTAAAAAATATATCGCACGCCCTCAACAAACCAATAATCAAATTCATCATCAATGATAATAAAGAATGACATTACAGAGCATAACATAAAGAGTTCATTGGAATTAATTAAATAAAGATCACAAAGAGAGAAAATCATTTATGGATGTCATAATGTGGCATAACATTTCCTTAACATCACGCTGTGACAAAACCTTAATGAACATTGCAATGTGACATGAAATTTGACGAACATCGCGGTGTGAAATAGTCATTAATGCCACAAAATGAATGTTGCACTGTGACGAAATTCTTTATGAATGTCAGAATGCGACATCACATTTCAGTAATGTCAAAATGTGACAAAATCATGTATGAACATCACAATGTGACATGGCATTTAATGAACGTTGCAATGTGACATAGATTTTAACGTGGCAAGATGAATGTTGCAATCCAAAAAAACCATAAAGGATGTTGAAATACAACATAAGCCTCAATAAATTCCATGATGTGACATCACATTTCATTAATGTATGAATGCAACAAAACCCTTTATATAGAAAAATTCATGAATATACAAATTGAACATAATACAACGAAGAGTATAACTGCAATATTTAAATATTAATCATATTCTAAATATTTTAGCAAATGTGACATAACCATGTTTGAATGTTGTCATCCAACATAGCCCTATAGTAATGTCAAGGGTGATGTAACCCTAAATGAACATCACAATGTGATGTAACCTTTTCAAGGATAACTTATATCAAATAGCTACATTCCTCAATGGTTATGTGACATTCTGAAATACATATAAATTGTATTTTGTTGAATTGAATCATTCTTAAATGGTTACATCACATTGTGATGTACATTTAGGGTTATGTCACCATGCGACATTCCTTTAGGGTTATGTTTCAGTGCGATGTTTATAAATGGTTGACTAGGGATGACCTTTAATATGGTACCCATATTCCAATAGGGGAGACATAATTCATAAACATTGTACAAAAACATAACCCTAAAGTAATGTCACAAAGTGAAATAAACCTAAATGAATGTTGCAATGTGACACAACCATTCAGGATTAATGTAATTCGACATAAGACAATGAATATGTACATCTAAATGCAACACAACCACATCAATAATATAATATTAAGCAACACAATATATAACCATTAAGTAACATAACCATTTGACATAAACTTAGCTGAGATGAATATCGCAATGTCACATAACCATGTTCGAACGTCGTAATCCAATGTAACACAACAAAAATGTTACAATGTGACAAAACCCTTGATGATTGTCGTAATGCGACATCACCTTTGATAAATTTGAACTTGTGACCTCTTAAGAGGAAACACATGTTCTTAACCATTAGGCCCACTCAAACTATATATATTATAATTATGTTATAGTATAATACTATTTTTTAAATTTAATATTATGATTTATTTTTTCATATAAAAATTAATAATAATAATAATAATATATTTATTGATTAATAATAAAATTATATATAAGTTAAAACATATATTTAATTTATGTAAGTTAATATAATCGAATATTAATATTAATATAAGGTTGATGTTGATATAAGTTAAATAATATATTATGTTTATATAAATTAATACAAACATTAAGTGAATATAACATAAATTTAATATAATATAACAATATATAGTATATTATAAATAATAATTTTTGTCAAAATTTTATTTCATATAATTATTCATATATTAATTATTATTATTTTGAACATTTTTTTTGTTTGTGGAAATGTTACTAGAAATAACTACATTAATAATATTAATGTGTACGTGTATATTTAGTACATACTAGAGGGAAAGTTTTTATTACTATGTTAAATATACGTTTATCAATATTTATATACACATTATTATTATTATTATTATTAATGTAGTTGTTTTTTGTAAGTTAATTCATATATAATTAATTAGGTGTAGCTTGGATGGTTGTGAGGAATGATTTTATCCTCTCTAACCGGATTCAATTCCCATAATGACATAAATAAAACTCATAATGAGTATGTTGTAATGGCTTCGAGCCTATATGTATTGGAAAATTACCTTTAATTCATATTCCACCCTTGACAATCTAAACAACAACAACCTAATGCTAAAGCAAAAAAATGAAATAAAATATTTCAACCAAGAAAAAAATAATCAATTCAAACATAAATACACTTAAATATGCTCGAACCTATCAATTCATTGTGATTTAAAATTATCTCAATGGATTATAATTTAAAATATTTAAAATTTTGTATTTAGAAAATAATTTTTTTAAATATAAAAATATGTCCATATATTATAATTTAAAATTATGTATTTAGAAAACTATTTTCTACCTACACAAATTTTCAAAATAAAATTAGTTACAATAGATCTGATTACATCAATTAAAAAAATAAAATTAATAATTATTTTAATTATTTATGAAAAGTAATAATGTATTTAGAAAATTAATTTTTAGATTTCACACGTCTATAAAATAAAATTGATTTATGTTAAAATTGATTACTCAAATGTAATTAATTATATCAAAGTGAATAAACTAATTGAAAATCAAATTTAAGAATTATGATTAATTATATACAACAAATATATGAAAAGGTCAATGAATATAAAAATCCTATTCTAATTATAAGCATTTTCATGATCATTATCATTTAATTATATAATTTAATAAAATGCATTATAATAATATTTAAATTTTCCATTCTTTCATACCCCAAGTGTTCATCATGTCTTTTAATATTATAATCTATTACATATTTGTGTTTTTCATTATAATGGAGACTATAAAAACTATTTCAAAATATTCAATCTTTTCTATTATCTAATAAAACAAAGGCCACATTTATTATCTATGTTGTGATTCCACACTCTTGTATATCATAATATTCATTCTTGCAGCTGTTACAAGTAGACTAAATTACTATTCTAATGAAAACGATATGACATTTATGTCAATGTAAGGAACCCATCATCGTGCAATTTTTGTCTCTTAGAGACACTTTCTACCTAAATATAGGAATCTATGAATATAATATAAATTGGAAGTATTAGAGATCATAATGTTCAAATAGTGATGATATTCCCATTACTACATTGGGGGTTGGTTGTGTTTTTTATATTGAATACATGATTGAATATCGAAAATTGTCTTTTTATAGAACTTTGATTAGAATTTCCCATAAAAAAAAAATGTTAAGATATTGTCATATAAACCATGTCTATTTCGATGTTATAATGACATTTAAAATGAAAAACTATATTTTTCATGTTGATATAACAACTTAAAACATCGGGCATGTTTTGTGGTTATGCTACGAACATTTATTTAAAAACATTAGGCATGTCTTGTAGTTATGCTACGAACATTTATTTAATGTCATGGGACAATGTTCCTTATTGTCCTTCCCATATGATACAATGATGTTTAGAACATTAAAAACTATTTTGATGGAAATTCAATAATAAACAACATTCAAAAAGTGTTGATTTGCACTACATGTACAACATTGGTATAAATAAAAATGATGATATAAACATCAATGTCTCAACAAGGAAAGAAGTTGTTTTTTTTTTTTCAAGAGTTAAGAGGCAATAAGGTGACGATGACAATAGTTTAATCAAACCATTGACGACGAATGCTACCACGCAGTCCAGAAAACAAGCTACTATGACACCACACATCGGCTCAAGGCAATTGGAAAACATGCACAAAATAACAAGGAGGACGTCTACCCTTCCAACGTAAACATGACCACGCCTACAAGCTAAGGGACAACACCCCCATCCCGACATCATGGCCCAAACGAACAAATAATAGAACCTCAAGGCGTGTGGACCTAATGCCTGAAGGTGTTCGGCCCTTGTGCCAAGAGCAACTTGCACGCTTGTCAACACTCACACAAAAGATCCTACTCTGACCAAGATCTTGTTCGCCGCTATCCCCAGGGTGCACTATCATCCCCTCATTAGGAATCATGTCGTTCCTTGGGTGATAGATACGTCAATAACCTTGGTGGAAAACAAAGGGACCAAGACTCAAGAAAACTCCAATGATCTAGGAACCGACTACTGACTGGGAGACTATACCTACCCCACACAAAGGTTGATGTGACACAAGAAGACGAAGACAAGGGGTGACACCAACCCACACGACATTGTCCCCACTCCCACCAATCACCCAGTCTAACCGGTTTATGATTACATTTGATTTTAACAAGGGTTCCATTCTAATGGGGCACGTCAAGTTACAATTAGACAATAATGTGTCTGCTAAATAAATGTTAATACAATTAATTTTTCAAATCTAAGTGGTCAGTACTAAAACCCTAATTATAAATTCCCTCTATCCTTAATTAAAATTCAATCCGATGAGTCTAAAATTTGCAATTCATTCCTTACTTACTAATCAAATTTTAATCTTTAACACAACCAAATCGGTCAAGTCTATGTTAATCCAAATTCCCACCCAACTAGACATTAACTTAAATAACAACATTTACAATCTTAGAGTAGAATTCTATCATTATCACACTTATGAACAATTAAATCTCAGCATGTAGTCTAATTATATTGACCAAACTAACAATACTATTTGTCTAATAATATTAGAAGGAAACTACTAACTATTAGTAGGGCTGGAACAATTTATCAAGGAAATTAACATAGTGGTTAATTAACAATTAATATAGAAATAACAAGGCAATTACATGACCATTAGCACGACAATTAAAAGTGCACTAACAAGGTATTTTACATGAGTGCTGTCATAAGAAGTAATACAACAATAGCAAGGCATTTAAGGTGTTAGTTAACATTTAACTCGCTGTGTCATTTAATCCAAAGAATGAATCTGCTGGCCATTTACATTGCTATAGCAATTGTTCTGGCAATTAATATGACCATTACATAACAATGAATCTAGCAATAACAAGGCATTTAACTCACTGTTATCCATTTTATTTTCTGGCAAAAATCAAGGCATTTAATGTGACCGTTACAGAGCAATGAATCTAGAAATAGTAAGGCATTTAACTAACTGTTATCCATTTAATTCGTTGTGGCATAATTAGCAAAAACGCAGTGCCCACCTGGTGACCAATCGTGACCAGTTGACAACAACTCAACAATTAAAGGAAAACATATCCAATCAACATCAATGCAGTCCATCACTCAAGGGAAAATGCAGTCACAGTTTGAAGGTGAAATCATGGTCATTACTGCAAGTCAGTTATGAAATGAATAGCAAAAAAAAAGGTGGGTGAATTCAACATGCACACAGTTAAAATTTATTTACCAAAACCATGGTCATTCCGGCAATTGAATTTAAGATTTAAAAGGCTACATTCATGGGTGATTTCTACAGCAACTCAATCCATCGTTGGAAAGAAAAAATGTGGGCATTTAAAACACCAAACTCAGCCTCATTTGAAAGAAAAAATGTGGGCATTTAGAAAAGCGAACTCAGTCTCATTTAAAAGAAAAAAATGTGGGCTTTTAAAACAAAAAAATTAGTCTCATTTGAAAGCAAAAATGTGGGCAATTTTAAAATTGTAAACATAGTCTCATCTAAAAGAAAAAAAGTGGGAAATTAAAACAACAATCTCGGTCTCATTTGAAGGAAAAACGTGGGCATTTAAAACGACAATCTCTGGCAACATTTAAAAGAAAAAATGTTTTTCTATTTCCAGGATACGAATACCAAATGAAAACATGAATCAATTTGTTTTTACATTTCCTGAATACCAATAAAAAATGCCAACATGAATCAATTCGTTTTTCCATTGCTAGGATACAAATACAAAATGCATACATGAATCAATTCATTTTTCCATTGCCAGAATACCAATACAAAATGCAGACATGAATCAATTAGTTTTTCCATTGCCAGAATACAAATACAAAATGCAGACATGAATCAATTTGTTTTTCCATTGCTAGAATACAAATACAAAATGCAAACATGAATCAATTTGTTTTTCCATTGCCAGAATACCAATACAAATTGCAGACAACAGTAAGAGAACCAAAAGAATCCAATCATCCAAGGACAACATCGGAGGTAGATGGCTGATAGGTTCATCCTTTTCTCATCATCCTCGCATAGAAAGGTAGGGCGTTGAGATCCATAGGTCTATTAATGCCGAAGCGATGAACGTAGATCAGGCTCCTGACTGACTGCCCAGGCGAGGACTGATGAGCTAGGGATGATAGGCAAAACCACCACAATGGTCACAATCAAACACCACGAGGAGGTGAAGACATGTGGGGAGACGAAGGCCATGAGAGTCAATCAATCATAGAGCTAGGCTATGAAAGAAATCCAGTCATCAATCTAGAAAATCAGTTTACTTACTCCATTAAACATGCAGATCCAAGCATAAATCCTACAACAATCTACCATAAAAAAATGAAGAGAGCATACCATTGCCTGATCACCTGCTCTGAGTGACGTCCCATGCGCTCCATGCAATCCCTGCTTTCCAACCAACGAGACATCACCGATACTTCCTAGCCAATTCTAGGGGTACTCTTCTTCCCCCTTAGCCCCCTGACCCACAAAGGAGCCACATACACTATCCAAAGATTCAACTAGCTCCCAACTTGCCTCGCAAGGCCGAGCTACCACTCCTCACCAAGCTGGGTATCCCAACTCCCACAAGCTAAGTCAATCAAGTAAAGATTTATGCAACGTAACGTTATGCAAACAAAAGAGGTCCTTCATCCTTCTCCTCCCTTCATTATATAGAGTTTTGAAGTCCCTTACTTTCCTAAAATCTCATTTAATTAAGCTTTTAAAAATTAAATCCTAAAAATTCCTCCCCGTACAAGTGTCACCCATCCCCTTCATTCCTCCACAAATTAATTTCTTTAATTAATTAAATTCTCTTGTTTCCCTCACCCACCTAGAGTCACTCCTAGAATCGCTCCTAGGTGTCTCCAAATTCTCTTACAGGTTTTAATGACTTTCCCCATTATCAATTTGCTAGTTCATTTTTAAATTAGAAAGCTCTTAATGGTAGATACCTTACTAATTTTGACTTTCTTCTTTTTCCCTTGGGTTTCCCTTTTCTTCTTATGTTTGCCTCTTTTCCTAGTTTCCTAAATATTTTAGATTTCCCTCTTTCCCCTTCTCATTTAGGACTCAAATTGGTAGGTGTAGAAATTAACCCCCTTTTTATTTAATAATTTTAAATTATCATAAATAATAAAACAATTATTTCCCTTTTTTAAAAAATTTTACCCTAACAAATTTTTATGAATCATTTTAATTGCTTACCCCCTTATTATTACAAGATTTAACGAAGAGTACAATTATTATTTATGTTGTTTTTATTTTTATTTTTATTTTTAAATAGATAGATAAAATTTTACCACTAGAATAATTTAGACTTAGACCTTAAATTTTCATACTGGGTGACATTTTATTAGAGAATTTGTTTTTAAAAATTCTTAACACGTTATTCGTCCTAAGGCCATCTAGTTTCATTCATTTATCATCAACAACACGACGTTCCCTTCAGGACGCACTAGGTGCTCCAAGGGTGCCACTCGCCTTAATTTGTTTCCCTTATGCGGTGTGCTCTTCAGGACACACTACGTGCTCTAAGGGTGCCACTCACCTCTTTCCATTTTTCTTGCATGATGTGCCCTTCAGGACGCACCACATGCTCCAAGGGTGCCACTCGCCTCTTGTCTGACTTGGTAGACATCAAAAACCCATGGAGTCAATACTCCACTAGGTGAACTTGTGGGAGACTAAGGGCCTCTAAGGAATAGGGCCCACACCTTATTACGTGCCCCTTTGAATCATCATGAGTGACTGTCGCAGTCTTCCCTCACGACATCGTGGGTCCTCTCGAATTAGGTAAACATTAACCTATAGTTCAAGCCACGGCAGGAGTGTTAGTAGGCTGTGGTAGGGTTGTTGTCCACACCTCTCCCTAAACATATCTGGTAGTCGTGCGTGACCCCTTTACTCCACATGTGAGTCTGGTCGGCAAGCTATCGTTAGCCTGCATCATCAATGAATCATGTCAGAATATATCCATATCATATCATCTAATAATATGCACTAATATCGCAGTAAAACAATCAAACCCCAATGGTACACTCCCCGACTCGATCCAGAGTCCAACAGGTTCCATCGATGCCTCTGCATCCTCGAGGTCCAAAATCCTACACACTCAGTAAAACCGAGTCAATAGCATCTGTCTATGTCAATGCAGTAAAACAACATGTTATCAACCAATAATGCCTCATAATCAAAATCAAATGTTTTAATAGCATAATAATTCAGATCACTTGCGACCAAGTGTCCTCAAAGAATAAGTTCTCTCAGTCCCTCAGACCGGGATGTTATAGTTTCTATGAACATTTTGGTTAAATAGTTTTATCACATATAATATTCCTAAGAAAAACAAGAGTACATGATGAAACTTTGTAAAACTAAGTAAGGATAGGGAGGTCCATGTCTAATCCATGAGATAAATGAATATAATTAATAATACAATTATTAAATATTGAAACCTAATCCATAAGACAAATGTTTCTATAAACATTTTGGTTCAATAATTTTATCACATATAATATTCATAACAAAAACACTACATGATGAACCTTTGTAAAACTAAGTAAGGATAGGGAGGTCCATGTCTCCTCAATGAAGTACATATAGATATCATCCTTAATTCCATAATTGAATTATCCTTAAAATAAAGTATAAAGGGAAATTTTAGTGAGTAGATATAGAGAAGCATTATTTTAATGAATGCAAAGTGAAATAATTTTGATACCTCTAAAAACTTACATCATTTGTTGCTTAATATAGCATAATAAATATGGCGACATCATGTTAAAAATATATAGAGAGATGTTTTCTACATGCAAAGGATTTCCAAGAGTTTGAAGCCTATTTTAGTAAGGGATATCCCTGTAGAGAGTCTTGAGTAAGAGTCCAAGATTTTGAAGCCTCTTTTAGTAAGGCATATCCCTGTATAGAGTCTCGAGTAAGAGTCCAAGAGTTTGAAGCCTCTTTTAGTAAGGGATATCCTTGTAGAGAGTCTTGAGTAAGAGAGGGTGAGCCACAAACGTTATTGTATGTAAAAATATGGAATCATACAATCACACATAAAGAGGCCCCCTTAATATATTTGTTTTATATAATTAAATGGGATTAACATGGGATTCAAGAGTTCCATAATTTATGTTACACCATGAAAGTGAAACTAGAAGAATTTTGTTTTAAGCATAACTATGGAAATGTATTGTAACATCCCCCAGTCTAGCTGAGAAACATTGCAGTGTAGAATACCTCATAAATTAAAATTTCTACTATCTAATTAATTTCCTATAGCTTCTAACTATGAATTAAAACGATATTTATCTAGTGTTTGTAACCATTAATTAAATGCATATACAACATTCTAAAATAGACATGAAATTCAACTAATAAACTCAATTACATTATCATATAAATTTGTTCTTATACTTAGATTAATACACAACAATTAAACACATAATATAACACAACAATAAGATAAAACACTTATATCTTAATTCATTTGTGCAACTAGCTACTTGGTACATACATTCCACCCATCCATAGACTTGTTTAACAAATATCAATAATAGGTCACCCACGATCTAGGGATAGCAATCCATAGAAGAGGGTGGTCTTTCATTATCCACTCACAACTAAGAAAAACCCACAACCCACTGGTATTCTCCTACATCTATTCAAATTTTCCACCATCTCTCTTCCTCCCGACCTTCCAAACCCAAGGAATGTACCTCTTCATTGATACCAGTCCCTTTGGAATCACATTCATTTATTAGGTTGTCTTTGGCATAGGTAACCAAGAACCTCTCTACTGGGAACTCAAGGAACCCACTTCTAGGAAAAACTACCAGCAAAGAACAACAACCACTTGTTGTTATAATGCAAATCGTATCACACAAGAATTCACTCTTCATGCCTAATAACATGTCTCTTTATTATGTAGCTCCAAAACATTCTATATATGCTCCAACATACTCTATAATTCACACTCCATGGATGCTCAAGCTCGAAGATGTTTTTCTTACTTTTTACTTGTTTCCCATACAAAACATTGAGCAACTAAAACTGATGAAAAAACCCATACATATGTCTTTCCTTTGGATTACATCCTTCACTCACACACATCCCCAGGGTAATTTTACTTTACCCCCATGATCCCAATAACTATGGGATATGAATTCTCACACCCACCCTCTTACATGCATTCAATGATTGTCTTTGGGGCCACTCAATCAGAAATAGATCCTAATAAACAGTGATAATTAAATTTAGCAATTCGGGTGGAATTAATAAACATGGGTAATTCCCCCTTGGACCCCTCTTAGGAACTCTCCTAGAACATCCCCTATCTTGTGGATTAATTCAACCCCATCTCTATCCATGTCCCCTTAGTAGTTGGTATCACATTTTATTATTAACATTCATAAATACATTCACATATACATCACTTTGGTCGTAGACACACATTATATATAAATTAAGAATTAATTAAAATGGGGATTCTGGTGGGGATTTACATTCCCCCTACCATACAAGTTTTCATCATCGTTGATGCAAACTATGTCAATATACATCTATGAAAATTTACATCTCAATATTTAGAAAGTAAAATTCTGCAATTTCACAACTCCATCAACAATTTCAACAATAATTTGTTGTTCCTCTGAACCCACAAACCCAAGGAATGCACCATTGTTTTATCAGGGTTAACCTAAAGAATGTACAATTTGTTTATTAAGGATAACCCAGGGAATGTGCCATTATTTTATTGGGGACCCCGATGTAGTTGTATAAGACACCAAGATGTGGTTTGGAAACTCTAGTTGCTCAAAATAGAGTCTTGCAATTTGTTTTCTTCAAAATTGTCAAAACAATGTGGTTGTTCTTGTCACATGATTTCTTCATGCTCCCATGTAGAATTTTAGGACGTTGGTAGGTCCATTTAACCTTTACCATCCCTTTGGGTTTTTTCTTGAGAACTTTTACTTTCCAGTCCAGGATGCATACTGGTTCTACCCGAAAATATCTTTCAAGCTCCACCTGGATCACATTCCCATCAATTATGTGGTTAGGTTCATGCACATATTTCTTTAATATTGATACATAAAATAAATTATACTCTCTCATGGATGCATGAAATGCTAACATGTATGGAATTGGACCTATATTTTTTAATATTTCAAAAGGTCCACAATATCTCGTTCCCAATTTCGGGAAGCTTCCTAGTCTTAGGGAATTTCTCTTATCCTTCAATTTTAAAAACACATGTTATCCCACTTTGAAATATATAAACACTCTATTCTTTTCTATATAATGTTTCTTCCTGTCCTGGGAAACCTTTAATTTATGCTTGATCTTTCCCATCTGCTATTCCATTTCCTTCAACAAATCTGGTCCAACAACTGCTCTATCTATTGGATTATCCCAACACACTAGAGTGTTACACTTTTTTTCATACAATGCTTGAAAGGGACTCATTTTTAATGAGGCATGATACCCGTTATTGTAGTAAAATTAAAATAAATGAACATAATCCCCCCACTTTGATGGTCGATACATCACATACATTCTAACCATGTACTCAATTATTTTGTTAGTCCTCTATGTTTTCCCATCTGGCTATGGGTGATACATTGTACTGATATTTAGGTTTCTCTCAAATCCTTTGAATAAACCTTTCAAAAAATTGAATGTAAACTTTGGATCTCTATTTGAAACAATTTCCTTAGGCACTCCATGTATCCTGACAACTTATTCATATAAATATTGGTAATTTTTGTTTCTTTGTGTGTAGTCTTAACTGGAATAAAATGCATTTCTTTAGTCAATTTATCCACCACTACCTTGATGGAATCATGTTGCTTCACTATTCTTAGTATATTTGTAATAAAATCCACTATGACAATTCCCTACTTCCATCTTGGAATGAGGAATAGTTGCAACAACCCTATTGGATGTCCATGCCATGTCTTCACTTTCTGACATTCTAGACATATGGATATATAATTAGCTACTTCTTTCTTCATTCCTAACCAAAATTGTTGGCTTGTTACAACCGCAATTGTCTTCAAATATCCTAGGTACCCAACATATGGAATTTGGAGCATTTCCTTCAACACTACATTTTTCATCTCATTGGAATTAGACGCATATATTTTGCCTTTGTACATAAGAGTTACATTTTCGTTCAATTCGTAACAGTTAATTTTTTGTTTTAAATTTGTTTTGTGTAACGTTCCTTTTATTTTCAAATAATGTTTATCTGAATTTGTTGTTTCAATAAGTCTATATTTTAGATCAATAATGTACATGTTGAGGGCTGCAATATACATTCGATGAACTTCCTGCTGAGTGCATCAACCACTTGATTTTATTTTCCTTTTATATGCTCAATTTTGAAGTGATACTCACTAAGAAATTCAATCCATCTAGTGTGTATAGAATTTAAGGTTGGATGGTCAAACAAGTGCTTCAAACCATAATGGACTATCCTTATCCCAAATTGCTTCCTCATTAGGTATTCTCTCCACATTTTTAATGCATGTACAATTTTTGCTAACACTATATCAGAGGTAGGATAATTCCTTTCATTCTATTTTGATTTTCTAGGATCATATAATACCGCATGACTTTTTTGGCTAAGGACTCCATTGAGCCCTTATTTGCATGCACCATTTCACACACAAAAAAGATTCATATGGATTTTCAATATCCAATATTGGTGCACTTGTCAATATGTCTTTCAGCTATTGAAAACTCTCTTCACACTTGGGATTCCATTAAAATTTCACTCCTTTCTTTTGCAAATAATGTATTAGACTTGCAATCTTTCAGAATCCTTTTATGAATCTTCGGTAATAACTAGAAATACCCATGAATAATATGACCTATGTCATATTTATTGATGTTGGCCTTCCTCTAAAGTCCTCTATCTTCCCATGGTCCACTTCTATCACATCTATTTAAATTATATGCCCCAAGTAGTGAATATTCTTTTGATAAAAGATATACTTACTTAGCTTCTAGCATACAATTTATCCTCTTTTAAAACTTGCAATACTATTCTTAATTTTTTCTCCTGCTCTTGTTCAGACTTATATTAGATGAATATATCATTTAGGAACACAATTAAAAACTTGTCCAGGTATTCCCTGAACACTCCATTGATCTGGAACATAAAGACAGTTGGGGAATTTGATAGTCCAGATGGCACTACCATGAATTCATAATACCCATATATTGTCATGAATGTTGTCTTGATGATGTATTATTCCTTTATCCTTACTTGATGAGAGCTTGATCTCATGTAAATATTGGAAAATATTCTTGCACCTTTCAACTAATCAAACAAATCATCAATCCTAGATAAATGATATGTGCTCTTTCAGGTGACCTTATTCAATTGTCTGAAATCAATGCATAACCTTAAGTTTCCATCTTTCTTCTTTACAAGAAGAATTAAGGATCCCCAAGGTGACTCATTTGTATGTATATACTCCTTCAAAAGTTCTTCAAGTTTCATCCGCAAATCCTTCAAGTATGGCATACCCATTCTACATGGTGTCTTAGAAAATAGGAAAGTTCATGGAACTAAATAAATAGAGAAATCAATGTCTCTCTTTGGTGGTAGTCCTGGAATTTCTCTTAAAAAATCTTTAAAATCCCTTAAGATTGCACAATATTCAATAATTGCCACTTTATCTTTGGATGCATCTTCCATATGGGATACAAAAATTTGAAATCCCTTCCAGAAACTCCTTTTTAACTACATATCTAAGATTTCTCTAATAGCTAGATATTTTGGAATGCCTTGAACCTTTACTGGATTCCCTTCTTCATCAATACATGCAATTGTCTTTTTGTAATAGTCCAGGACAACATGGTGTTTTTCCAACTAATCCATTCCAATTAGACAATCATATGAACCTAATGATACGATGTTTACATCTACCTTTGTACTATTTTCATTCATTTTTATTTGACAATCTTTAACCAACTCTTTGATTTTCCTCTTAGCCCCTGTGGTTAACTAAAATAACCAATATTTATTATGCTTAATCCTTTGGAAGTGAAACCTTCCAATAATGTTAGAGTTTATGTAACTATGGCTATCTATAGAATAAATTAAAATTGTGATGGGATGGTTATCAATCTTATCTTCTAGTTCAATCATGGGATATTGATATTATGGTTGTTTGTTATCCAAGGATTTGGAAATCCTTGGCATGTTTAATCCCACATCGTCCATTGTTTCAGGCTCCTGAATGTTGACTACAATCTTGATTATTTATCCTTTGTGAGGTAAGTCCTTATATGAGTGATTCTCCTCACATCCTCAACATTGTACAAGTTTTTCC
>JASDQU010308883.1:24792-49727 GCA_032191745.1 Picea mariana | reverse complement strand
GAAACAATCTTCATAATAAAAAATAAAAAAAATAAAGATGTGGAAGCTTTTTTTTATTTGTTCAAATGGTTTTCAAAATAAAGGTTTGTTTATCTGTTCAAACGGTCCTCAAAGATTCCATAGTGTGAAGATCATATTTCCATGTTAAACCATTATTTAGGGTAAACTTTATATATATACAAATATAAAGAGTTCTATGTCATATTGATTGTAAAATGTATTTTTAATGCATTACTCTATTTCTTAGATCAATATATTCGGAATAAGTCTTTTAATGTGGAAATTTCATTGAGGATGCGAAATTTTTGTTTATTTATTCAAATAGTCCTTGACGTTTCCTTAATTCAGTGCTATCCACCATACTCCACATGCCATCATCCATATTATTAATCTACATGGTCCACTTGGAAATTCAGAAGTGAATTTAGTAAATCTACAATTCGTCCTCCACCCACATTATGACATAATAGTTCACACCTATTGACGTAATTGATTCACGGCCTTTGCTGGAGGAAGAAGATAATTGAATAAACTCCAATGTGGGTTTCTTTTAGGGAATATGGTATTTGTCTTGGATATCTATAAATTTAAAAATCATTTGTCCAACAAAGAGAGGTAAGCTATCTCTCAATGACACACCTGAGCATCAAATAAAGCCAAAACTTTAAGAAAAAAATATGATTCAACTTATGTTTCTTCTTCTTCTTCCGCTTTAAGGGGGCATGGATGTTATTTGCAATTAAAAATGTTAAGTCTTTTATGTTCAACACTTTTAGAAAAATATGGATTAATAAATTATATTGTAGGCAATACACAACATTTTTGGGAAAATATGTATCAATAAACTATAAGGCCTATTGGTAGATTGCTCCAGAAATTTTCAAAAGAAAACTAGAAGTTTAAACAAAAAATTTACGAAGTAATAATTTCAAGGACAAATAAATAAATCACTGAGCCTTGCAAAGGAATAACTAGGAATCACGCTTCGTCATTTCTTTTTACCTACAAATTGCTCCATCGCAGGCCCGACTTACGGGTTTTTGGTCGTCTTTATAAAACTTTGAAACCTTCACATATGAAGCTTCATATCAGTATTTTACTCTTCCTATGGGATTTGCAAGCATAATATAATGATGATTTTAACATTACCATATTAAAGGAAGAATTGGAGTCGATCTTGTGGTTAACAGAATAATGAATCAAGTTATTTTGTTGTACATGCATGAAAAAACATCGAATCAGATTATACACAAAGTGTATGTACTGTAAAGAAAATAATATAGACTTGTGATTCCTTTGAGATAATATCTTCAACCAAGAAAATAACAGCCGCATTATCTATGTACCAAAAACCTCCCCTAAAGATAAAAAAATGAAATAAACAAAATTCAATTCGAACCCATCAGGGAAGTTCTTATGTTCCTTAGCTTAGTGAAATCTTGTTTTCAAACCAGCAACCAAATCATGCTGCCTGCGTTGGGAAGGCTTGTTGCCCTGAAAATGTCTTCTTTCTCCACTGATATTCTATAACCAAACATTGTAGAACAACTAATTTCGAAATTCAACCAAAACTCCTCAACAAATTCCCCAAGTTGGCCCTGAAGTCCCCCGATGGATTCAGCCTTTACAATGTAAGCCTTCAACCTAGACTTCTCGAAGGCTTGGAGATTATCTGGGTTATCCATTTCGATCCCCCTCGTGCGTTATTGAGGAAATACACATGGTTGTAACTCCTCCATGCCTCTTGTCTCCATAGTTTCGGAGAAGAAAAAATCAAATGAAAAGGTTGTATGATAATTGAAACCCAAGAACACTCTCGAAGAGTTACTATGATGCATTTCAAAACTTCCCATGTTAGAAGCAAGTGGAACTCACTGTGAAAGAAAGATGTTAGTGATTGTGATGGGAAGTTGTTTTCCAGTATCACTAATCCTAGAGTATTGATTATTAAACATTTCCAATTGAGAATTTGAAATTTTCGTTACAATCTGGGGAAACATTTGTTGGAAATAATAATTACAAGTTGGTGAGATCTTCATGTCTCCGTGGATTTGTCTGTTACTCAATTTGTCAGTAGTTTTGGTAGTCAGTCATTTTGTCTGACAGTCTGCAAATGTAAAGTCTCACCTTTACTCAAACTCATTCTAAGTCAGTCGAAAAGAAGGGGAGTTATAAACGGAGCTGACCTTTATCTTCTCGATTTAACTTAAGTAGTTGAAGAGTCAGTCGTATTAATGGTCATCTTTCATGTTGACTCATTTTTTAATTCTATAGGAAGTCTGAGTCAAAGTCCATATAAATACTAGTCTTTAGTTATTTTAGTAGATTAGAAAAAGAAGAGAGGTAGAGTGAACAATCGAGAGGAGTAGCAAAAGCTGAAGGAAGTCAAAGAAGCCATTGGAGTCGAAACTCATCTAAATTATTGTATTTTGTATTCACGCATTGCACTGAACTTAATATATATCAAGTAGTTTGTATGTTGACAATTCATGTGTATTCTAAGATTTTGTCATATTTATGAGTTTGTGTGCATTCATAGTAATGTGATATTATGCATCCATAAATCAATTCATTAAGTTTGTTTTCATAGAGTGCAACAAATCATGCAAGTTGTACACTGTGCGGTTGATCGTGAAGCCTTTGTGGTGCGTAGTATTTGAAATTGTGTTGCGCATAATAGATTGTGCGCTTTTTATCCAAGATATGGTATCAGAATAAGTTTATCAGAGCATCAACTCAGTTGGAAAGAGAAATATGGCTTCTACCTCAAATATGCAACCTCCCACTTTCACAGGAAATAATTATCAGATGTGGTCCATGAACATGAAGGAATTGTCTCAAGGTCAATATGTATGGGATATAGTCGAGAATGGTTATGTGGAACTAGCAGACCAGACACCATATAATGCAATCACACAAGCTCAGAAGGATGTTTTAAAAGGTCAAAAGAAGAAGGATGGAAAGACAATGTTTTACATACATTAATCCATGCATGAGAGGATACTCCCAAGAGTAGCATCATAAAAGGAAGCTAAGGAAGCATGGGACATATTACAAACCTCTTATCAAAGAATGGAAAAAGTCAATACTTCAAAACTACAAATTCTTAGAAGATATTTTGAAACTTTGTCAATGAAAGATTCAAATTCAGTAGATTCATTTTATACCCATGTCATTGGCCTGATAAATTGGATTAAGTCTGATGGTGAAACCATAGAATACATTTTTTTTTTTGAGAAGGTACTTAGGAGTCTTACTCGTAAGTTTGATAATCTAGTTGTGACTTTAGAAGAGAGCAAATACTTGAACCAATTTAGTCTAGATGAACTACAAGCTTCCCTCATTAATCATGAACATGGATTGAATAGGTCAAGTATGTCATTAGAGAATGAATTTTTCGTGCTATAATCTATAAGCCATGGAAGAGGAAGGGGGAGAGATAGCTCTACAGGTAAAGGAAGAAGTTTTGTCAGAGGTGAATTTAGTAGTTGTCCTGGAAATACTAGTGGAAGAGGAAAATTTCAAAATACCAGTGAGCTAAGTGGTCAAAGAACTGACAAATTAAATATTTAGTGCCATTAATGTAAAAATTATAGACATTATTCATATGAGTGCAGTAAGAGACAGTATAATCAGAAGAAACAAAGTCAATATCAATCAAACAATGCAAATAACCAAACCAATCATATGTTTATGGTGCACGTTGAGGTAATTCCTATAATTTCCCCAATTGAAAGAAATGTTTCTCAAGAAATTCCTTGTGACATATTCTACTTAGATTCAAGTTGTAGTAATCACATGAAAGGAAACATAGAATTCTTTTTTAGTTTGGATGAGTCATTTCAAACCAAGGTTACACTTGGAATAGATATGTAGGTCATTTTCTTAGGAAAAGGTAGTATACACATTTTAACTAAGAAAGGAGAACATAAAGTTATGCATTATGTATATTATGTTTATGGTCCGAAGCATAATCTGATGAGCACATGACAACTGTTACAAAAAGGATACAGAATCTACATGGAAGATAATCATTGTGTGATCATGAATAAATGCGCAAGAAATCAACTTATTGCAAGAATCCATATGACAAGTAATAAAATGTTTCCATTGACATTCAAGCCATCCAAGAAGAAGAATACAATGCTAGCTATTGGCAAAGAAAAAGATGTGCAGTTTGACACTGCATCTATAACAGAAACTGCACACACTTCCGAAGAAAATAGTGTGCACAGTACCAAGAAAGGAGAAAATGGTGCACAAATGCATGAAACATTCCAATATGAAGTATATCATGATTCTTGGTTATGGAATTTCAAATTTGGACATTTGAACTTTGGAGTTCTAAAAATGCTACACACAAAGGATATGGTAAGAGGTTTGTCATTGATTTTAAAACTAGAAATTCTACACTCAGAAATTTGTGGACCAATGAAAACTCCATATATAGGAGGAAGCATTTATTTTCTTACATTTATTGATGATTTCTGAAGAAAGACATGGATTTATTTCTTAAAGCATAAATCTGACACGTTGGGTTATTTTCGGCAGTTTAAATAACTTGTGGAGAAACAAAGTGGTTATTACATCAAGTGTCTAGGAACTGATAGAGGAGGAGAATACATTTCAAGAAAATTTCATAAAAATTGTAAATTTCATGGCATCTACAAGCAATTTACTGCACGATATACACCATAGTAAAATGGTGTCATGGAAAGAAAGAACAAAAACTCATGGAGATGGCTTGCAGTATGTTGACAACAAAAAATTTGTCAAGTGAGTATTGGGATGAGGAAGTAGAAACTGAAGTATACATATTGAACAGATGTTCGAAAAACAGTGTGAAGAACAGAGTTGCTCAAGAAGCGTGGACATGATTGAAGCATAATGTGGTGCACTTAAAAGTTTTTGGTTGTGTCTCATACGCACATGTTCTAGATGAGATGAGAAAGAAGATCGATAAAAAAGGAAAAAAATGTATTTTTGTTGAGTATTCTGAAGAAACAAAAGGATACAAATTATATGATCCTGTCCCAAGAAAATTCATAATCAGTTGCAATGTTCAGTTCATGGAGAATGAAGCATGGGATGGAAGCATAACAAAGACAATCAAAATTAATGATGCAATGGAGCATGATGAAATAGAATATGAATTAGTTCAAACATTATGTACAATTCAGTGTGCAGACCCTTCTATATCTAGCAGTATGATGCAAATCACAGTGAAAAATACTCCAGTAAGAACAATAGGTGTGCAGTCTACACCTAGAGAGCAACGAACACCAGCAAATAGTATGATCCGGATTTAGGAGAGGAATGAAATGATTAAAATATTGAATATAATAAACACAGATATATGGAGAGAAACATATATATCCAGTGAACAATATCTTCTATTAAATAAATGAAATAGGTTGAAACTATAAAACTTCATAACTGAAACAACTTGCTCGAATGGTGGTCGCTATCTCTGAGAAGAGATGTGGTTTTTATGTGCATATGTCTCAGTAGAATGATTACACCGAGGCTCCAAAGGCCCTTTTAACATTACTCATGAATTCCAAAACCCTAGACATCCAAAACCCTAACCCTAGGAGATGAAACACCAAAAGTTATGTGGGCACCTATGGGTAAGTTGGTACCTCAACTTCTCGGGTCGTAAATTTTGCATACAACCTCTATTTTAGGCATGTGATAGCCCATTGGAAAGGCATTTTTGAGAATTAAACATTACGTTATCAAAATATGACTCCATATATAGTTTGACTATGGCGACAAAAAAAAAAAAACATTGTTTAGGGCCCCAAAAAAACCTTGAAAGTACAACAAGATGTGTTGACATGAAAACATACAAAATAAGTTGGTTGGATTAGATGTGAGGCCATCGATATCCATATGGAAGATGTGTAGGGATTCAGAAATCCCAAGAAGTATAGAATCCACAATTACAAAGAAGTACAAAAGAACGTGTTGAACTAAAAATTGTCAAGAGGAGTTAGTTGGAATAGGTGGGTGGCCACCAATATCCACCTGGATCAGTCCTACCCCCTAGGAAGCAATGGTCTCCACTACATTGAATTCCCCCATTAGGTGAGGAAAATTCTGTTGAATTTGGCCCCGGGTGATCCACTTGCCTTGGTGCAGAAGATTCCCTTCCTTGACAACCCGNTATGATCAGTGGATTCTTGTTCCATGCAATCAAGGTTGAGCTTTGTTGGTGTCAGTTGTTCTGCGATCTTTGAGGTGTCCAATAAGGGTGGAGAATATGGCCGAAGGAGGTCCACATTGAACATTGGGTGCAAGCCAAGGAAGGGTGGAGAGTTGATCTCAAAAGAATTACTACCCACAACATTGGTGATAGTGTAAGTGATCCGAAAATATATTTTACCAAACTATGGTTGAGTTATTAAGCATGTGTTGATTAACCATTTAGGAAGCTTAAATAAAGAGGAAGAAGATATGAGAATATACCATAGCCATATAAACATGTACATAACTAAAATAAAGTAATAAACAACAAAAAACCATAACACCAATGTGATACTGGAGTTTGTCAATCTCGCCTACGTCTCTGGGCCTTTGTATCAGTGGGTGAGGCTCTCTTATTTATATTCAAAGCTCAATAAGTACATCACATTAGTGCCAAAAGTTTAGGAAAATGATTTGGTCTTGTTCTAACAGATCTTAAGAACCCAATAGAAGAAACTACACTCAAATCAAATGATCAGAGCTCCCAAAAATAGCCCGCAAAGGTGTGCTCCTCAACAACTTCCCCGCATAAAAATGTCTTTGGCTTAGCAAATATTCAGCATAAACCTACTCGGAATATCCCCCCATGGCCTCAAGAAGGCTTGGTTTATATAGATTTGAATTTGGTAACCATATGCCAACTTCCCCACAAAATTTGGCCTCAAAAAGATCCTAATATCCACCAAAAAGGGCCAAAATCGCCAATAGCAGGCCTAAAATCAATAGAAAATCACTATAATAAAGTTGAAAAAACACTTCTTTGCAATAATATGGGAATAATCCTCCTGGAGTAGGTGCGCACTCCAAAACAGGGTCATATGGCACTGATGTGGCCAATCTTCATCCCCTAAGGGCTGCGGGTTGGCCCTTTGCCTGTAAATAAAGGTCACACGGTAAAATTCCATAGGACTGTGCCCCACAATATGCATATGGATTGTGGTCACTGCCCTCGAGTCATATGGCGGGCAGGTGCTAACAATACACCAGTAGTTAGGCCTATAATCGTGGCCCCTACACCTTTTATAGTCGTGGTTATATGAAATGAAAAGTCTACGGGTTGGGGCTAGGCCCCAACCCCTTTCTGCCTCCGCTCTGCATTAACAACACTTTATATAATATAAGGTGGGCTTGTAAAAACAAGTCCCGACATGGTGCATTAACATCTAACCTGCCCATAACACTTCCCCTACTAAGAGGTCATGTAGTCGAATCCCATGAGCTCCAAAAATTTTATCCAACCAACAAATGATGGGGTGTCATGTGGCAGCCCATGTTTAGGCCACATGGAACCTTTTGATTTTCCCACTAAAAGTGTCACTTGTTGAAACGATATTGGACCACTATCATATTCCCAGACATCCTTTTGTTGTGCTCCCACATGTCTCAATGATACGTCAGCATGATGTCATGTTGACGTCATCATTGACTTTCTGCATGTTGGCTTTTTGCCTGTTTGGAAAAATGATCAGAGTGTGATAAATATTTCATATGATGTTCATTTGAGGAAGTAAATATATGGTTGGAATCAACATGATGAGCCGAGAGAAATGGAATTTGTTTCATTTGATTCCGAGAAATTTCATTTTTGAGCATTTTCTAGACCCTAGGGAGCCTCCTGGATTTGATTCTGGATCAATAAGTCCCATAATGAAGTGGGTGTAGCTTATGAAGGGAAATTATAAGGCATTATTTCTACAAATGTAATCAGGCCTTGTCTCCCACCTGAAACTGTTGTTGCATGTACTTAGCATTGGCTTCCTTCAAAATCTCATGGACCTGTTAGCGGATGTGTTGAATACACTCAATGAATCTGGTGTGTTTGTCGACCTCAAAATGAACATGGGAATATTTTTCTTGTGTGGTGGAAAGAGGTAATGCAACATCAATGGGAAACAAAGGTTGGAATTTCATCCCCACCTGAAATTGGATATGGCTGGTGGAGCTATGGAGAGCCCTGTTGTATATGTGTTGAACATAGGGGACACTCTCATACCGAGTATGTGTATTCTTACAATTGTACATGTACAGGATGTGAAAAATCATTCGATTGATGACCTCTATTTTTACATCAGTATGGAAATGGAAAGCAGTGGATTTAGTGAGTTTGGTGTCCAACGATGACCAAAGACTCGACCAAAATGTGTTGAGGAGCCTGTTGTCCCGATCGAAGATGATGGTCTGTGGTGTCCCAAAATGGACCCACACTCGTTCGAAGAAGAGATTGGAAGTATGTATTTTTGTGATGCTCTTATTGCAGGCTTTGAGGATGGTCATCCTCAAAAACCAATCAACGACCACAAATACAAATTCACAACCTTTGTTGGTGGACGGAAGGCTAGACATGTAATCCATCGAGATGGATTCACAAGGATTCTAGGGAATAGGATGAGGGGTCTATAATCCTTTATTATCTATGGATGGATTGGAAATGGCACAGGTAGTGCAAGATATGACATACTTTCTGATGTCCTACTGAAGTTATGGCCAATAAAAATGTTTCTGTAGAATGGCCACAGTTTTCTCCATGCCAAAATGTCCTTCCATCCGACTGTAGTGGCCTTCCCAAATCAAATTTGCACACTTTCTTGCAGGAACACGGAGATGGACCAGATGGAATAACATTTTGTTCTGAATGTGAAAATGGATGACATTCGTGCATGTACCCAAGAGTTGATAGGTGGTGGCAAAGTCCAGATCATGCTGATAAAGTTGGGGCCACTCAAATGCTTCATTTCCATAGGAATGGAAAACAATGGCGAGTCCAACCACGGGAGGTCGATTGAGGTAGTCAACGACATGATTTATTCTTCTTGTCTTATACTTGATGTTGAGATGGAACTGCTTCAGGTAGCTAGACCACTTTTGATGGTGGTCATTCTGCAACTTCCCTTGTTTCTGTATGAACTGCAAATGCTTGTGATCAATGTGGATGATTGTCTCCTTTCCTAGAATGTAATGTTTCCATTGATGACAGGATTTTACAATGGAATACAGGTCCCTATCATACATGGGGTATTTCTGGATAGTATCTAAGAGTGTCTCACTATGGTAATCCAGTGAATGACTGTGTTGAGTGATAACTGCACCTACAACATAGTGAGATGCATCAATGTCAATCTCGAACGGTTATTGTAGATCAGGAAAGGAGAGTACAAGAGTTGAGCACAAGAGATGATTCTAATCATCAAATTCTCATTTATGTTCCTTCCCCCACGCAAACGTTTCCCTACCACCTCCCTTGGTAACTTGGTTGAGGGCCCATGCAATATGGGAGAATCCCAACACGAACCATCAGTAGAAGTTGGCCAATCCCAAGAAGATCTGAAGATCGGTTAGTGTGGTCGTGGCTGGCCAGTCACAGATGACTTGGATCTTAGTTGTATCAGCATGTACCCCATTTTCATCAACAATGTAGCCTAAGTATTGGATCCTGTTCATCCCAAAGGAGAAATTTTCCAAGTTGGAATATAGCTTATGTTGCCGTAGAGTGCTCAAAACTTGTTGAAAATGTCACATGTGCTCCTCCCAAATTTTCCTTAAGATGAGGATTTCATCCAAATATAACACCACAAAAGAGTTGGTGAAGGGTCTCAATACATCATCCATCAACCTCATGAAAGTGGTTGGTGCATGATCCATATTATTTTCGGCACAAAATGAGAGCGGAGATATAATAAAGAAATACACACAGATATCGCAGATATTCAATAATATAACATAATTGTGTCAGAGATGCAACCATAAACACAGATATATAGTAATACACAATTTCTATTAATGAAAGAAATGTAGAGAGACTGTAAAAATACAGAGTGAAAGAAGCACTAGAATGGTGGCAACTTATCTCTGAGAAGAGATGTGATGGCTACTCGCATTCGCAAGAAGATGATTACAATGAGGCTCCGAAGATTTTTACAATAAGAAGGAATGTCAAAAACCCGATATATGCAAAAACCTAACCCTAGGAGATGAAGTGCCAAAACTCATGTGGGCCCCATTTGGGTAAGTTAGTACACCAACTTCTCGGGGTCGTAACTTTTCCATACGATCTTCGTTTTAGGTGTATGATAGCCTATTGGAAAGGTATCTTCGACAATATTAATTTTAGATGCAATATCTAAGGAAATTACATATTGCAAACCTAGTTTCCCAAAAAACATCATTTAGGGCCTCAAAATGGCCCCGAAATTTAAAACCTGCTAAAAATAGTAAATTACCAAAATTGCCAAAAAATAGTTTTGAGCCAGTTGGAAAAGGTGTGTGGCCACCGATATCCACTTGGATCAATCCTTCCTCCTTAGGAAGCAATGGTATCCATTGCGTTGAGTGCCCAAGGGAGAGGAAAAAGCGTTTGTTGAATCTGAATCTCGGTGAGCTGCTTGCCTTGTTGGAGACGTCGCACTACTCAGTTTGTGGAAGTCTGTCACGAACCTATTGAGGATGAGGCTATTCAACAAGTCAAGTTACCTGAGAGGAAAATGTGCATAATTAATCTTTGTGCTTTGTTGCAACCTTGTCGACCTGCTTCTATTAGATAAAAGGTGCTTGGGGCGAGGTTGTAGTGGTTGCAATGTCCTACTGTTCTTCTTGTGAATAGATTGTGAAGAAGTTGAATTTTGCAGTATGAGATACTACCTTGGGGAACTTTTTAGGTGGAACAGTAGTCGAAATTTCCTCTATTATTCTGTAGAGATGACCCCCCAAAGTAATAATGACACTACTGGGTTGAGACTCATACACAACATGGCATCTCTGCATATATGGTTGGCCCAAGAGTACATCACAGACATCCAGTGGGGCAACATCACATAATACCTCATCCTTGAAGGGTTGGATGCCGTATGATAATCAACATTGTTGGTTGACACGAAGATCTCGTGCTTGGTGAAGCCACCCGATGTAGTATGGCTGCGGGTGTGGTGTTGTTGACAATCCCAACTGTTTGATGACCGTTGTTGATACGAGGTTCTTCTGGATTCCACTATCAATAATAAAATGCAGCGGGGTCCCCTTCACCCACATATGTGAATTAAAAAGGTGCTCCCCCTCTTCACGATCTATTGGTTCTTCTGGTTGAATTGCTGCGGTCGCGACCATAGCAGTGGGGTCTGTGTCAATGACCTGTCCTTTACTGATATTTTCATAATCAGATTCTGAATCAGGGTTCGGATCCTTGTCTTTGATCTCGACCACCAATGACTTTTTTGAGCGACATTCATTGGTGTTGTGTCAGGGGCTTTTGTGGAAATCACACCATTTTTCAGTGTCCTTCCTTGTCTTCCTGTGACCCTTCTTTTCCTGTGGCTTGGACTGGTTTTTGGGAGACTGTTTTTTAGGGTTGTCTTTGTCATACTTTAGTTGTTGCGAATTTGTAGAACTGAACTCTCGTTTGTTCTAGTGCTTAAATTTCTTCTCGATTTTAACAGCATATCGATAGGCAACACCAAGTGATGAGATGTCTAGAAAATTGATTTCAGTTTGGATGTATCTATGTGGAGCCCCACGGTATTTCAAAACCAAATGTTTTTCAAAGTCTTTGATACCTAGCTTGGTGCGCAAGGTATGGAAGGTATTGGTGAACTCCAGAACTGATTAGCCTCTCTCTTTCCATAGTGCAGTCCATCTCACGTACTGGTCCTCATAGTTTCCAATAGGGTAATACTATTCCTTTACCACATCCACAAAAAAATTCCAAGTGGCCTCAGCCACATATATTCCAGATTCCTCTATGTAATTTTTCTCCTAGGAAGTTTCCCACCAATGTTTGACATGGGGGAGAGCTTTAAGGAGTGTGAAGGTAATATTTTCCTTGTCAAAAAAATGGTGAACAGAGAAATAACTGTCTAGCAGATTTAACCATTTGTCTAGGGCATCCGCATCTATCTGTACTTCAAATACAGGAATATCAAAATGAACTTGTACCTTGAAAGGAGAGGTGCTTCCAAAGTGGCCGCTTGATAAAGATGCACCTATTTCTATTGGCAGGCGTTGAAGGATGTGGGGAAAATTCTCCATCATTTCGTCCCTCTGTTGCATGAAAGCTTGCTCAAGCAACAAACTAATAGGATCGTCTACTCCGGTTTTTTTCTTTTCTTCCACCATTGAGGGTTTCTTGGGTGTGAGAGAGTGATTTTACTCAAGAGAGACAAGCTCGATACCCAACTTTCTATACTCGGACCTCATCGAGGAGATGCACTGAAAAACGATCAAGAGCAGTCTGCTCTGATACCACTGATCCAGATTATTTTCGACATGAAATGAGAGTGGAGATATAATAAAGAAATACATAGAGATATCATAGATATTCAATAATATAACATAATTGTATCAGAGATGCAACCATAAACACAAATATACATTAATACACGATTTCTATTAATGAAACAAATGTACAGAGACTGTAAAAATACAGAGTGAAAGACTCGCTAGAATGGTGGCAACTTATCTCTAAGAAGAGATGTGACGGCTACTTGCATTCGCAAGAAGATGATTACAATGAGGCTCTGAAGGCATATTTACAATAAGAAAGAATGTCAAAAACCCTAGACATCCAAAAACCTAACCCTAGGAGATGAAGTGCCAAAAGTCATGTGGGCCCCTTTTGGGTAAGTTAGTACATCAACTTCCCGGGGTCGTAACTTTTGCATACGATCTTCATTTTAGGTGTATGATAGCTCGTTGGAAAGGTATCATCGAGGAGATTAATTTTAGCCACAATATTGAAGGATATTACATATTTCAAACCTGGTTTCCCAAAAAAAATCATTTAGGGCCTCAAAATGGCCCCGAAAGTTAAAACCTGCTAAAAATAGTAAATTACCAAAATTGCCAGAAAACAGTTTTGAGCCAATTGGAAAAGGTGGGTGGCCAATGATATCCACCCAGATATGTGCATTTTTTAATCCAAAGGGAATGACCCACCATCCAAAGAGACCTTCTTTAGATTTGAAAGTTTATTTTCATACATCAGTTGTTTCAATGGGAACCTGATGGTAGCCAGATTATAGGTAAATCTTGTTGAAGAACATTTCCCCCTTGAGTTGGTCAAGAAGGTCATCAATTCTAGGAATTGGTTATCAGATCCTGACTATGATTTTTTTTTATGCTCTATATCAATGCAGATTCACCAATTCCTATCCTTCTTTTGCACCAGTACAATCGGGCTTATGCAAGGGGAGGAGATGGGTACGATATGCCCCTTTTGAAGAAGCTCTGGGATCTTATTCTTGATTTTGTCATTTTCCATCAATGAGTGATGATAGACTGGTCCATTAGGAAGAGCTTCACCAAGGGTTAGTTCAATTGGATGCTTGACTTGGAAGTGCATCGAAACCCTAGTGCGTGAGGAGAATATGTCTCTGTACTCTTCCACGATATCGTCCACTTGCTTATGTTGTAAAGAGAGGCTCTATGTAGAGGCCACATATGTGATAGAGACATTTTGTTTACTGTGAGAACAAATAATAAATAAGAAGAACTTCATGGTATATGAAATGACCTTATTGCATATTTTAGCAGAGATTAAATAAATAGAAGTAGGTGGAGCTGCCAATGGTATATTGTATAATTGTCTACCCAAAGTAATAATAACACTGCAGGGTCTAGACTCATACACAACATGATGCTTCCACAAACATGGTTGTCCTAAAAGAACATCACACACTTCAAGGTGATAAATATCACACAATACCTCGTCTTTGAAAGGCTTGATGTCATATGGAAAACAACATTGTTTGCTGACACAAAGATCTCTTCCTTGGCAAAGCCAACCGATGGTGTAGATTTGTAGGTGCGGTGTTGTTGGAGGGCCACGTCGCTTGACAACCTATGTTGAGATCAGGTTCTTCTAACTGTCACTATGAACAATGAAATGAAGCCAGACCCCCTTTACCCACATCTATGAGTGAAATATGCATTCCCCTTCCTCTGGTTCTTTTGGTTCACTTGGCTGGAGTTTGGTGATAGCGACAATGACACTAGGTTCAACATCCATAATCCACTTTCCTCCTTCTAGATTTGATTCAGAATCAGAATTGGTCTTTGACTCGGAATCCTTCAGCTCGACCACGAGTGACTACCTGGAGTGGCATTCTTCGGTGTTGTGCCAAGGTATTTTATGTTATTCACACCATTTTCATGTGTCCTTATTCATCTTCTCATTTCCCTTCTTGTGTTGCAGCTTGGAATGGTTGACCTCATAGTGGGAATATTTTCTATGTCCCTTGTTGTGTGGGTCGGGGCCACCTTGTCCTTTCTTTGGATGTGAGGAGTTTGTAGATCAAAACTCTTGCCTCTTCTGTTTAAACTTTTGCTCGATCTTGACAACATATCTATAGACCATACCCAATGAGGTGATGTCCAAAAACTCCATTTTTGTTTGAATGTATCTATGCAAAAAAACACCATATTTGAACACCATGTGTTGCTTAGAGTATTTGATAACCAATTTGGTGCACAGGGTATGCAAAATATTGGTGAAATCTGGTACTTTCTGGTCCCTTTCCTGATGCAGGGTGGTCCATCTAGTGTACTAGTGCTTGTAGCTTCCAATAAGGTAGTATTGTTCTTTAATGGCATCCCAAAAGGAATCCCATGTAGGGGAAACTGAAAATATTGTAGATTCCTCTATGGCCCTTTTCTTCGAGTAAGTATCCCACCAGTCCTTGACATGGGGGATGAGCTTGAGGAGTGAAAAAGTAATATTTCCCCTATCGAAAAAATTGTGGACCGAAAAATACCCTTCAAGCAAATTCAACCATTTGTCTATAACATATGCATCTATCAGTCCTTCAAATAATGGAATATCAAAATTTACCTGTACCTTGAAGGGGGTTTCATGGATGCTTGATGAAGATTTTTCTCCTGTGGGCAATTGATGAAGGATTTGTGTAAAGTTGTCATTCATTTTGTTCCTTTGTCATGCAAGGGATTCCTTGAGAAACATTTTAAAAGGATCTCCTGCTCTATCATAGTTTTTTTCATCCCCCATGGGTTGGTTTCGGTCTCAGCACGACCAATATTGAAAAGGCTTGATTGGTTCGAGTCCAAACTTATTGTACCTATATCTTGTCAGGGACATGCATGAAGAAGAAAAATAAATGAAGAGCAGATCAATATGATACCATTGATCCGGATTTAGGAGAGGAACGAACTAATTAACAAACTGAATATAATAAACACATAGATATGGAGAGAAGCAAAAATATCCACTGAACAATATCTTCTATTAAATAAATGAAATAGGATGAAACCGTAAAACTACAGAACTGAAACAACATGCTCAAATGGTGGTAGCTATCTCTAAGAAGATATGTGGCTGCTACGAGCATCAATTTCAGTAGAATGATTACAATGAAGCTCCATTGGCCTTTTTAACATTACTCATGAATGTCAAAACCCTAGACATCCAAAATCCTAATCCTTGGATATGAAACGCCAAAAGTTATGTGGGCCCCTATGGGTAAGTTGGTACCTCAACTTCCTGGGGTCGTAAATTTTTCATACAACCTCTGTTTTAGGCGCGTGACAACCCATTGGAAAGGTATTTTTGAGAACTACTCATTACACCATCAAACTTTGAATCCATATGCAAGTTGATTGTGGTGAGCCAAAAAACACTATTTAGGGCCCAAAAACGGCCCTGAAAGTAAAGCAAGATGTGCTGACATGAAAACATACAAAATAAGCCAGTTGGATTAGATGTCAGGCCACTAATATCCACCTAGAATATGTGTAGGGCTTTAGATAGGCCCAGAAGTGTAGAACCCACAGTTACAAAGAAGTACAGAAGAATGTACTAAACTAAAAATTATCAAGAGGAGCTAGTCGGAATAGGTGGGTGGCCACCAATATCCACCTAGATCACAGTATGAGTAGTTCTACATCTCCATATCCAACATTAAGAACTTTTTTACCAAGAAAGAAAATAAGTCTACAGGACATCTATAATGAAGACGCAACAAATTCATTTTCAGTTTTTCCTCTATTTTCACAAATATATGATCCATTAACATTTGAAGAAGTTGTCAAAGATGATATATGGGCACAATCCATGGATGAAGAAATCATATGCATAGAGAAAAATCATACATGGAAACTGGTAGATGTACATGAATATAAGGATGCAATAAGTGTCAAGTGGATTTATACAACCAGACAAGATGCAGATGGATATGTAAAAAAGCAGAAGATAAGGTTAGCTAGAAGAGGTTTTACACAACAACCTAGAATTAATTTCAATGAAACATTTGCACTAGTTGTGCACATGGACACATTCAAAATTGTGCTAACCATTTCCACATAGTACAAGTGGCCAGTTTATCATATGGATGAAAATTCATCATTTTTGAATGGAAACTTCTAAGAAGAAGTGTCTGTGGAACAACCATAAGGTTATGAGGTTCTAGGAAAAGAAGAAAAAGTATAGATATTGAAGAAATCACTCTATGGATTAAAGCAAATTCCCAGATCTTAGTACAGTCAGATAGATTCCTATCTTACACATAATTGATTTCAAAGAAGTGAAAGTGAGCCAACACTGTACATCAAAGAAAACCATCAAGGTAACATCTTAATTGTTTCTTTATATTTGGATGATTTTATATTTATAGGTGATTTTGGTATGGAAGAATTCAAGTGAGGCATGAAGGATGAATTTTAAATGACTGATTTGGGTCTAATGGGATATTTTCTAGGAATAGAAGTTCACCAATCAAAAACTGGTATATTTATCTCACAGTCAAAGTATGTGCATGAAATATTTAAAGTATTCAATATGATAAATTCCAAAGAAGACCCAACACTTTTGGTAAAAGGATTGAAGTTAAGAAAGGAAGATAAAGGGTTGAAGGTGGATCCCACACTATTTAAAATACTAGTAGGCAATCTTACGTATCGAATAATGACAAGAAATCATATTATGTATGGAGTGAGCCTAATTTAAATGTTCACATAAACTCCAAAGAATAACATTGGAAGGAAGGAAAGAAGATATTGAGATATGTGAATGGAACAATATATTTTTTCATTAAGTACTCCAGTTCAGAAAATTTCAGACTCATTGGATACACCGACAATGATTCTTGAGTGAGCATTGATGATAGGAAAAATACCTCTCGGTACACATTTCATTTTGGAATAGGTATAGTATCATGGGAATCAAGGAAGTAGAACATAGCGACTCTTTCATCAGTAGAAGAAAAGTGCATTGCAGCTACAAGTACAACTTGTCAAGCAGTTTGGATGAGAAGAATGTTAAAATATTTGTTGTGGGAACAAAAAAAACCAAAAAAAATATTCCCTGACAACAACTCAACCATCATGTTATCAGAGAATCATGTGTTTCATAAGAAAACCAAGAATATTGATACAAGGTATCACTTTATCATAGAATTAGTGAATAACAAAGAGATCTGTTTAGATTTTTGTAGATCAAAAGAACAAGTCACGGATATTTTTACAAAGGCTTTAGGAAGAGATGTGTTTCAACATCTTCGCAGTAGTGTAGAATTTTGGGTAGTAACGAATGAGTGATAGTAAAGTGCAAACTAAATTTTTGATGTAAATTTTTGTAATACAACCTACTTATAATTAAGGGGGAGTGTTGAAAATAATAATTACAAGTCAGTGAGATCTTCACGTCTCCGTCAATTTTTCTGTCAGTCAATTTGTGAGTAGTTTTGCCAGTCAGTCGAATTGTCATTCACTATGTTTGTCTAATAGTCTGCAAATGAAAAGTATCACATTTACTCAAACTCAGTCGAAGTCACTCGAAAAACGATGGAGTTATAAATGGATATGATATTTATCTTCTTGAGTTTAGTTAAATAGTTGAAGAGTCAGTCATATTAATGGTCATTTTTAATGTTGAGTCAGTTTTTACTTCGACAAGAAGTCTAAGTCGGACTCCATATAAGTTTGAGTCTTTAGTTAGTCGAGTAGAGATGCAGAGAAGAAGGAGAGAGGTAGAGAAAACTGTCGATAGGAGCAACAGAAGCTTAAGGAAGTCAAATATTCCATTAGAGCTGAAGCTCATCTCAGTTATTGTATTTTCTATTCGCCTGTTGCATCAAACTTCATATATATCAGTTTTGGGGATGAAAATTCATGTGTATTTTGAGCTTCTATTGTATTTATGAGTTTGTATGCAAGCATAGCACTATGATATTCTTCATCCATAATTCATTTTATTAAGTATGTTTTCACCGTGCGTAGCAAATCGTGCAGTCTGTGCACTGCGCAGTTGATCTTGAGAACTCTATCATGAAGCCTTTGTGGTGCACAATATTTGAATTTGTGTTGCATAGAATATTATGTGCGTTGTTGATCCAAGATATGATATCATATATGGTTGATCAAAAGTAAGTTTGATGAAGAGAAGGTTCTATCAGAACAAGTTTATCATAACAACAACTCTATTGGAAAGTGAAATATGTCTTCTACCTCAAATATGCAACCTCCCACTTTTACACGAAAGAATTATGAGATGTGGTCCTTGACCATGAATGCATTGTTATGAGGTCAATACATATGGAAGATATTCGAGAATGGTTATGTGGAACAAACAGATCAGAAAACATATAATGCACTCACACAAGTTGAGAAGGATGTTTTAAAAGATCAAAGGAGTAAGGATGGAAAGGCGATATTTTACATACATCATGCCATGCATGAGAGAATACTACCAACACTTGCATCAAAAAATCAATCCAACGAAGCATGGGACATATTACAAACCTCTTATCAAGGTATGGACAAAGTCAATACTTAAAAACTACAAATTCTTAGAAGAGATTTTGAAACTCTGTCAATGAAATATTCAGATTCAGTAGAGTCCTTTTATACCTATTTCATTGGCGTGATAAATCATATTAAGTCTCATGGTGAAACCATAGAAAACATGATTTTTTTTTAGAAGGTACTTAGGAGTCTTCCTCCTAGGTGTGATACTCTAGTTGTGACTTTATAAGAGAGAAAAGACTTGAGTTAGTTTAGTCTAGATGAACTGCAAGCTTCCCTCATTAATCATGAACACAGATTGAATAGGTCAAGTATGTCATTAGATAATGAATTTTTCGTGTAGTCATCCATAAGCCTTGGAAGAGGAAGGGGGAGAGATAAATTTAGAGGCAGAGGAAGAATTCATGTTAGAGGTGGACGTAGTAGCAGTCCTGGAGATACTGGTGGAAGAGGAAAAAGTCAAAATACCAGTCATTCAAGTGGTCAAAGAACTGCCAAATCAAAAATTCAGTTCCATTACTGTAAAAAATATGGAAATTATGCATATGAGTGCATCAAGAGACAATATAATCAGAACAACCAAAGCCAAGGTCAGTAAAATAATGCAAATAACCTAACCAATCATATGTTTATGGAACGTGCTGATATAATGCCTATAATTTCCCCAGTTAAATGCAATGTTTCTCAAGCAAGTCCATGTGACATATGGTATTTAGATTCAGGCTACAATAATCACATGATAGGAAACATAGAATTGTTTTCTAGTTTGTATGAGTCAGTCCAAACCAAGGTACTCTTGGAGTAGATATCTAAGTCACTATCTTAGGAAAAGGGAATATAAACATTTTGACTAAGCAAGGAGAACAAAAATTTATTCCTGGTGTATGTTATGTTTCTAGTCTGAAGCATACTCTGATGAGCATAGGACAACTATTACAAAAAAGAAACATAATATACATGGAAGATAATCATTGTGTGATCATGGATAAATTCCCAAGCAATCAACTTATTGCAAGAATCGAGATGAAAAGTAACAAAAATTTTCCATTGACATTGAAGCCAACCAAGAAGAAGAGTGAATCGCTAGTTGTTGGTAAATCAAAATATGTGTAGTTAGACATTGCATTTATAGTAGAAAGTGTCCACACTTCTGAATAAAATAGTGCGTGCAATATCAAGAAAGGAGAAAATAGCGCACAAATGTAGACAACATTCCAATATGAAGTACAAGATGATTCATGGGTATGGAATTTCATATTTGGACATTTGAACCTTGGAGGTCTGAAGCTGCTACACACAAAGGATATGGTAAAAGGTTTTCCATTGATTGAAAAACCAAAAAGGATATGTGAAAGCTGCAATTTTTACGAAGCAACACAAAGAACAATTTCCAGTTGGCAAGTCTTACAAAGCAAAAGCTCCATTGGAAATTGTACACTCATAAATTTTTGGACCAATGGAAACTCCATCTATAGGAGGAAATACTTATTTTCTAACATTTATTCATGATTTCTCAAGAAAGACATGAATTTATTTCTTAAATCATAAATATGATGCATTAGGTTGTTTTCAGTAGTTTAAATCACTTGTGGAGATACAAAGTGGTTATTGAATCAACTTTCTAAGAACTGGTAGAGGAGGAGAATACATTTCAAGAGAATTTCAGAACTTTTGTAAAGCTCATGGCATCTACAAGCAATTTACTACGCGGTATACACCACAACAAAATGGTGTCGCGGAAAGAAAGAACATAACCATCATGGAAATGGATCACAGTTTGTTGGTAGCCAAACATTTTTCAAATGAGTATTGGGGTGAGGTAGTAACAACCGAAGTATACATCTTGAACAAATGTCCAACAAAGTGTGTGAAGAAAAGAGTTCCTCAAGAAGCTTGGACATAATTGAAGCACAATGTGGTGCACTTAAAAGTTTTTGGTTGTGTCGCATATGCACATGTTCCAGATGAGATGAGAAAGAATATAGACAACAAATATAGAAATGTATATTTGTTGGATACTATGAAGAAACAAAATCATACAAACAGTATGAACCTATTGCAAGAAAATTCATAATCAGCCGTGATGTTCAGTTCATGGAGAACGAAGCATGGGATGGAAGCATAGAAAATATAGTCAAAATTATTGACGCAATGGAGCATGATGAAACAAAATATGAAGTGGTTCAAACACCATGTACAAGTTAGTGTGCAATCCCTTTTATATCTGACAGTGCAATGCAAATCATAATGCACAATACTCCAGTAAGAACAAGATGTGCACAATCTACACCTAGAGCGCAACAAACACCAACAAGCAGTCTAAGTAGCTCTACATCTCCAGATCCAACATTACCAAGTCTGTTACCAAGAAAGAAAAGTCCATGTGACATTTATAATGAAGACACAAAAATATCATTTTTAGTTTTTTCTTTGTTTTCACAAATAGCTGACCCACTAACATTTGCAGAAGTTGTCAAATATTATGTATGGGCACAAGCCAGGGATGAAGAAATCAAATGCATAGAGAAAATTTAGACATGGAAATTGATAGATGTACTTGAAGATAAGCATGTGATAAGTGTCAAGTGGATTTATAAAACCAAGCAAGATGCAGATGGAAATGTACAAAATTAGAAGGAAAGGTTAGTGGCACGAGGTTTTACATAGCAAAATGGAATTGATTTCAATGAAACATTTGGACCACTTGCACACATGGACATATGCAAAACTGTGCTAGCCATTGTCACACAATACAAGTGGCCAGTTTATGAAACAGATGTAAAGTCAGCATTTTTGAATGGAAACTTGGAAGAAGAAGTGTATGTGGAACAACCACAAGGTTATGAGGTTCTAGGACAAGAAGAAAAATTATACAGATTGAAGAAACAATGTATGGATTCAAGCAAGCTCTGAGGGATTGGTACAGTTGGATAGATTCTTATCTTACACATAATGGATTTCAAAGAAGTGAATGTGAGCCAACACTATACATCAAAACAAACCATCAAGGTAACATGCTAATTGTTTCTTTATATGTGGATGATTTGATATTTACAAGTGATTTTGGTATAGAAGAATTCAAGTGAGTCATGAAGGATGAATTTGAAATGAATGATTTGGGGCTAATGAGATATTTTCTGGGAATAGAAGTTCACTAGTCCAAAACTGGTATATTTATCTCACAGTCCAAGTATGGGCATGAAATATCTAAAAGATTCAATATGATAAATTCCAAAGAAAACCCAACACATATCATGAAAAGATTGAAGTTAAGTAAGGAAGATAAAGGGTCGAAGTTGGATCCCACACTATTTAAAAGACTGGTAGGTAGTCTTATGTATTTAACAAAGACAAGACTTGATATTATGTATGGAGTGATCCTAATTTCAAGGTTCATGGAAACTCCAAAAGAATCACATTGGAATGCATGAAAGAGGTATTGAGATATGTGAATGGAAAAACAGATTTTTTCATTAAGTACTTCACTTTAGAAGATTTCATACTCATTGGATGGAGGCAACATAGATGATAGGAAAAGTACCTCTGGCTACACATTTCATTTTGGAACAGGTATGGTATTATGGGAATCAAGGAAACAACCCATAGTGACTCTTTCTTCAGCAGAAGAAGAGTATGTCATAGTTACAAGCACAGTTTGTCAAGCAGTTTGGATGAGAAGAATGTTAAAAGATTTGTTGCAAGAACAACAGAAACCAATGACAATTTAGCCATCATGTTATCAAACAATCATGTGTTTCACAAGAAAACCAAGCATATTGATACAATGTATCACTTTATCATAGAATTGGTGAATAACAAAGAGATTTGTTTAGAGTTTTGCAAGTTAAAAGAACAAGTCGCGGATACTTTTACAATTTTTTTAGCAAGAGATGCATTTCAGCATCTGCACAGTAGTCTAAGAGTCTACACAATAACAAATGAGTGATAGTAAAGTGTAAACTCAATTTTTGATGTAAATTTTTGTAATCCTACTTACTTGTAATTAAGGGGGAGTGTTGGAAATAATAATTACAAGTCAGTGAGATCTTCACGTCTCCGTCGATTTTTCTTTGAATTTGTCAGTAGTTTTGTCAGTCAACCAAATTGTCAGCAAGTTAGTGTGTCTAACAATCTGCAAATGCAAAGTCTCACATTTACTCAAACTTAGTCTAAATCAATCGACAAGAAAAGGAGTTATAAATGGATCCGATCTTTATCTTCTCATGTTAAATTAAGTATTTGAAGAGCCAGTCATATTAATGGTTGTCTTTAATGTTGATTTAGTTTTTACTTCTACAGGAAGTCTCAATCAGACTCCATATAAGTCTTAGTCTTTAGTTAGTCGAGTAGAGATGTAGAGAAGAAGCAAATAGCTAGAGTGAACCGTCCAGAGGATCAACATAAGCTGAAGGAATTCAAAGACGCCATTGGAGCCGAAGCTCATCTCAGTTATTGTATTTTGTATTCACGCGTTGTGCCGAAAACAATTCATGTGTATTTTGAGCTTTTGTCATATTTCTAAGTTTGTGTGCAAGCATAGCACTGTGATATTTGCATCCATAAATCATTTCATTACACGTGTTTTCACAGTGTGCAACAAATCGTTCATTCTGTGCACTACCTGGTTGATCTTGATAACTATGAATAGTCTATGCTTTGTTGATCCAAGAAGATTTTCCAATTCTTCACAGCTCCCTAACAACATGGTGGAAAGGGACATGCAAACAAAGTATTAATCCTACCTTCCTAAAATGGCGACCATTCCCAAGTGTGTCCCTTACAAATGGGAACTTCTTCCCAAATTCGGGAATGCTTTGCACCGATTCCAAACATTCCAGATAAGGCAAGCGATAGGTCTCCAGTTGCCAATGAGAAGCCTATCATGGAATAGTCTGTGGGCATCCTTCACGGGGATACCTCACATGGTTCTTCCACTTCTAAACCGTACCATTTCATCCCTGCCTTTGGTCGGTCACTTCACTGGCTTATTTCATCTTCCCGCTACTTGCCATTTCACTTTTCTCAACGCCAAAGCGAGGTATCAATTCGTTGGGCACCCATTTCAGTTTTCTCAACGCATGCATCAATCCTTTCGATAACCATTTGCTTTATCCAACCATCCAGTGTAGCACTCTTTAGAACATTATTCACCATTTGCTTTATCCAACCATCCAGTGTACTCTTTAGAACATTATATTATAAGTTTATTCTCTTTAACAAGGAAAAAGCAACACTAGTGTAAAAGGAAACGACTCCAATATGGCGTAGAAGGCAAAGATTACGTAGAAGGGAGAGTGTGAGTTTGATCAAGCACGTAGATATCGAGATGGACCATTCAATAGGATGAACTCCATTACAGTAGTTTAATTTGGAAGCGTAAGGTCCAGGTGGATATCTTTTTTCCGGTTTATACAGAAACATAAGTCACTTCATCATTATTTTGATTGGAGGCTTATGGTCCACGTAATTTGAATTTAGGGAATGAGTAATGGGAGACTCATCCCATTTTGTGCTTATTATATATAGAACCTATGAATAGGCTCCGGAAATTGTGTTGGAGGTACGGAGTTAATTTCGAGTGATCATGCTTTGTTTCTGAAATTGAATGTGAAAATCCCATGACTGTTCTCTTCTATTTTAGTAGCAGGCAGCGATCGAATAGTGTATTCTGTATAAGATCAAGCAATGAAGCCTTTTGAAGGGCTACTCACCAAAACCATATTAATTTGTAGCAGTCATTGAAGTAGCATCGCAAAGTCGGAATACTCGACTCTTTGTATGAAGCAATGAAACCTTTTGATGGACTACTCACTAAAGTCATATTTGCGTTCTTTAGATTCAGTGTGCATTGATTCATTCCAATATCCTCAAGCTAGATGGGATATGTCTAAGCCTAAGCATTATTGCAAGGTTTGAATATCAAAAGTTGAATGTGGTGGAAGACTCAA
>JASDQU010308883.1:11194-21774 GCA_032191745.1 Picea mariana | reverse complement strand
GATATATATATATATATATATATATATATATATATGAAATACTTTTATTACTTTCGATGGAATCATAGTTCTTACAAACATATTCTGCTAGCTATGGTACATAGGATTTTCTATGTGTATCTTCTTTTGTATGACGGTTGTCTGGAAACGCAAAAGGCGGTACAGCCCAAGCTGACCGAATGGTACACTTCATTGGCCTGTCACTACGATACTGAGGCACCAACCCCCTCTCAAGCACCTGGAGAAACAGATACAGATTCCTCGCCAGTCAAATGCTTCTCTGATGATCGGATATTTGTCTCCAAACACATCCAATGCAGGCTAAAATATGCGAGATAGATGAAAAAGTTAAGACATTGACTTGATCAGAAAGGGAATGTTCTATTCTGCTTCAGTTTCTCGTGTAAGGTCACAAAAATCCCATGTTGTAAGTGGCATTGAAGTTTGCCCAGGGATTATTAATCAATTTTTTAACATACAGAGTATTAAATATTTTTTTGAGAAATGTATATAAAGTAAAAGTGGGTATAGAAAGTTGATTTCCAAAATCATTATAAAAAAACATATACTCACAAAATTATTATAAAATTTACATACATTCATATTTAAATAGCCTTGGCCTTTGTCAAACCTTCAATAACTAAGCTTGTTTGTGGACATGTTGAATCCAAATAGATTTTTTATCTCACTAAAAATCTAATTCACACTTTATTAACATACATTCCTCTGTGTAACAAAATTTTAAAAATATATTGTAATTTCATTTTCTCTATTCATGTTTCTTCAACCACACATGCCTTTGTTGTTGATTTGACATAGAGGTTAGGTTGAAATCAATGGTAATTGGTATTTCCAATAGAGGATTTGTCATTTCCATGTAGGTATTATTAAAAATTTCATTCTTATATTTATTAAATGATTAATTTTACATAGTTTGTAATATTCTTTTGTTATTGTTTAAATAAAGTTTTTATTTATCTAGGATGGAGACAATATTTGTTTTGAACCCAAAACCTAATTCCAACTGGCTCATGAGACCCATAGATGGAAATTAATAAATGGATGAAATTAGAAAACTTATTGGTGAACTTAGGAATGCTAGAAAGTCATCACATCTTTCCTTGACCACTTATCTTAACAACATTCTTGTTTCCATTCGTCGTGCATGTGGCCAATTATTTAATATATATGAATATAGGGATAGGATGAGAGAGTACTAATCAAGTTGTATGAGTAAGGATATGGTGAAAAATATACATATAACCAAAGAGATGATTATTTGATTGTTTATTGGCACAAGAACCAACCAACACCCTGATTCGAGAAAGAGACATATTTCCATTGATTGGTGCACATTCCAACTATGGAAATACCATTATATGGATAGGTGGTTTATGTTATTTGATAAACCTTCCTATAATAACAATCTAGTTCCATCAAATATTTTCTTCGTAGATTATGGGTCAAGTTTATCATGGGTAGCCATGTCAATTATATTGACATTTATGAATTCCAAGGGGTTGATATTGGCTTTACTCACGATAGAGAAATGACCAAGTATAACACACTAAAAAGATTATTGGTTCCTAGGTGTACACCTAACCCCGAGGCCCTCTATCCACCTCAACTTATAGATAGGATTTGTGCTAGTAGCAATGCAAATATCCACCCTAACATGCAGTGTACTTTAATATGTTATATTTGTTGTATCATCCATCAAGATCCATCTATAGAGGATGTCATACCACCAAGAGTAGGACCTTTAGGCCATGGTGTCAATTTTCGACAAGCTGTGAAATATGGTTAGGATGGTCATTTTTGTTCTAGTTATATTGATTCTTATTGATGCTCTCATTGTCATCACATTTGTTCTATATCAATAAGTGTTTCCAGGGAACATAGTTAATTGGATGAGGTTATCATCAATATTTTTTTATATAGTTTCATTCAATATGTATATAATTTTACAATTGACGATTATTTAGTAAACATAATTATAAAGTATTTGTAACTATATTTAATTGTTTGGTATGCACAACTCCTATGATATGATATTCCTCCATCCAATTTGTAACACACATATTCTCCCAAAGTTAATGCAACAATTGTAGCAACATACTCAATTGAGACACCTAGCAAATATGTACTAAGATAAGTTTACATTTATTTTCCCTAGAAAGTTTAATTGTTTGGTATGCACAACTCCTATGATCTCCTATGATATGATATTGCTCCATCCAATTTGTAACACACATATTCTCCCAAAATTAATACAACAATTGTAACAACATACTTGATTGAGGCACCTAGCAAATATGTACTAAGATAAGTTTACATTTATTTTCCCTAAAAAGTTGAACTAGTTATAACATGTAGATGTATATAATTGTAACTATATATAACTTACTATAAAATTCCCTAATCTCTATAATAAGAACATTCATTAAATATTGTATGTATAATAAGAACATTCATTAAATATTGTATGTCTCATTATATGGCACTGATTTTTCCAAAATCACCTCTTAAATAACTATTATAATATTTTGATTCATCCCTCAAGCACATATAATTCCATTTTGTGCTCGTGTTAGAATTGAACTTAAACTTTCAAAACGAGGATCACTTCATTTCACTACTTAAGCAACACAATTTTAATGCTAAGAAGTCAAAATGCTTTCGCTAGTCTAAGAAAAAATACTTAAGACATGGCATCTCATAGCACTTTATTCGCTAGTCTTTCAAAAAAATACTGAAAACATGGCATCTCATAGAATTTCACTCACTCGATAATAAGATAAGAAGAAAAATCCTTCTTAAATTTATGAGACAACACGTTCTTCACCCAACAAATCAAATGATAATCATTACTAGGTAGAATAAGTTCAACCGCATATAAAATGTATAGCAACAACAATGTTATACTCTTCAAACAAAAATATAGATGGACATCAACACAAAACATTTTGATGTATTTTCCACAAAACCATTAATCAATTTGAGTGCTCCATGAATGATGAGCATGCTTGGTACCATAAAGGATTTCTTTTAACATGCGCATAAGATCCTCTATACCATCAACTTCGAACCTTAAATTAGAAATGAAAAAACACATTAAAATTGTAGGCTTCACTTCATGTAGTGAATAGTCCAACCATAACAATGAGACAAGAAATTAATGCATTTAATGGTACTATATCTAGAAATTAGACAAAATATATCATCTTAATTAATATCCATTTTTAGTTGAAATCATTCACAACAAATATTTTTTTATACTTTTTGATGAAATTATTATAAATCCATATACTATTAGTGACCTTATTCCCTTTAACCTTAAATTCAAAATTCCACACATCATTCTTCTTGTTGTTTTCATTTCTTTCGTGTCTTCAACCCATTATGTAAAAGATGACTCTTGATCAGTAGGCTCAAGCTTAGAATAAGCCACATCATTCTTCTTGTTGTTTTCATTTCTTTCGTGTCTTCAACCCATTATGTAAAAGATGACTCTTGATCAGTAAGCTCAAGCTTAGAATAAGCCAAGGTACTCTTTAATTCAATAATATATCCATACTTTTTGTTTTGATCTTTCATTCAAGAGTACCTTAAATTCAAAATTCCACACATCATTCTTCATGATGTTTTCATATTTTTTATTCCCTTTAACCTTAAATTCAAAATTCCACACATCATTTTTACACATCATTTTTACTGATGTTTTCATATTTTTCTTGCGTGTCTTCAACCCATTATGTAAAACATGGGTCTTGATCAATAGGCTCAAACTTAGAATAAGCCAAGGTAATCTTTAATTGAATAATATATCCCTAGCTTTTGTTTTGATCTTTCATTCAAGAGTACCTTGTAGGAGTTGTTATAACTCTCAATGTTTCCTCAAAATTCAATGCCTTAAAAAATATCCTTTATGGGATACCATATTAAAAAACGTGAACGTTCTCTAATGATTTCTCCAACTAGTCTTTCCTTTAATCCTTGAAGGATTTAATTATTTAAATAACTCATCATATTCATCACAATGGCTAGCATTTCCTTGGAAACTTTGACCTCCACTATGTTGTTGACCTCGTCTTTATCTTTTATCAAACTTTTTCATTGAACAACATTTAATGACGCTCATCATATAACAACAAACATAACACTATAGACTTATCATATCTTCTTTTGGATCAAGATTCTCCACCACATGCTGGATTATGGTCCTTACCAAAATTATCGGTCTTCTATAGTCATACAAAACCATCAACCAAAAACTTCCTTCTTTCACACCTCTCCACCACATGCTTGATTATGGTCCTTACCAAAATTATCAGTCTTCTATAGTCATACAAAACCATCAACCATAAACTTCCTTCTTTCACACCACTTTGGTTGTCAATAAGGTCTCATACAATTGTTCAAAGGAACGTACCTTTTTATGGTAGTGCTTTAGGACAAATACCTAGTAGTTTCTAGATAACCCATTTTTAAGGTTACGGGCATACGTTTTGCATCTATGATTTTATCTCCCACATCATAAAACTAAATTTGTATTTAATTGAATTAACCTAATATCAAGGAAGAACTTTATTAATCTATCATCCTATAAGATTCAATTTGCTTCATAAAAATTTTTATCTATCATCCAATTCAATTTGCTTCATAAAAAAATTTCCTTGACATGCTAGAGAATCTCTACAAAGACTTCACCTGGTCACATAACTCCTTCATAATATTAAACTTCTTACATGCTAGATCGACGAAGATAATATAGTAATCTATATGGTCATTTGGACCCTTACATTCTTCTTTATTTCAGATACTTTAATAGAATTTGTAGGTTTTGAGTTAGATATCACAATTTGAGAATAAACTTTTCCCTCCTTTAATATTAGATCCATGAAATACTTCTAGGAAGTATTGTTAGACCTATCTTTTAGTGCCTCAAACTCATTGAGATTCAAATTCTCCAAGTTTGAGAATAAAATACAACTTAAGTTCTCATGAAGAATAGTTATAGTTTTGTAATGTATTTACAAGTAACAACACTTCTCTCACACATAAGTTATCCTCCTTAGAACATGGAAATGTATAGATTAAGCAACCCTAAACTCCATCTTATCAAGTCATGTGTAGATGTCAACTTCATCATCAAATTTATATTTTGGTATATTCATTTATGTGTTGTATGCCAACTTTGAAGTTTTGTCTTTTCTTCCTTATACAACTTCATCTTCAGTTTGTAATGTATCATGTGAATAATATTCAACATGAAAAAAAGTTCATTAAAGAAGTGTGAGGGCTCACTATTTTTAGTGATTAAACATGGATTGAATTTTATTATATAGATGGTGATACAAGGTATAGATCAACCACATCCACCTTGGGTCAACAAATCACCCCATATTCAAGTATCACATTTCAAGTTAAATCTAGTTAATGTGAATTTATTTCTCTTATTCTCTTTTTTTCATATTTTCGTATTGATCTAAAATATTGGAAACATGTATGAAGCCACCCATATGTTTATTTGATTCACCTCCCATGTGTCACTTGGAACTACCACCTTTGCATTACACCCTTTAGTTGTGTACCTTTTATTTCCATGACACATTGGCATGAGGTTGTAATGACCCGATCATTATGACTACAAGTGAAGCAGAAATGCACTTTTTTATTTATTTTATTTTTTATTTTTTTTAAGGGTTAACAGGAAAGAAGGCAATGACGACAACAGTTTGACCACACCATAGATGATGAAAAAAATCACGCAACATAGAAAACAAACAACTATGACACCACGCATAGGCACAAAGGTGACTAGCCAAAACATGCACAGAATAACAAGGAGGAATGACTACCTACCCAACGCAAACACGACCACACCTACAAGCTGAGGGACTACATCCCCATCTCGACACAATGACGTAGATGAAAAATACGATAACCTCAAGGTGCACGAACCCAACACCTGAAGGTGTTCAACCCATGCACTAAAAGGAAGTTACAACACCCGACAACACTCACACAGAACGCACCAACTCCGACCAATATATTATTCGTCGCTATCCCACAGGGCGCACCATGATCCCCACTTCAAGACTCATGTCATTCCTAGGTGATGGATGTGTCAATACCTTGGCTCAAACATAAGCTATCCAGACCAAGGACTCTACAAAACTCCAACGTGCTAGGAGCCGAATACTGACTGAGAAACTATACCTACACCCCTAAAAAAAGGTTGAAGAGACATAAGAGGATGAGGACAAGGGGTGACGCTAGCCCATACATGACATCATCCCCGACCCAACCAATGACCCAGTCTAACCATTCCATGATCACAATCTATTTTAACATTAGTTCCATTCTAAACGGGGCACGTCAATTTACAATTAGTCAATAACGCACCTGCTAAATAACATTAATACAACCAATCTTGCATCTCTAAGTAATCAATATTAAAACTATAATTATAAATGCCATCTAACCTCAATCATAATCCAAATTATCAAGTCTAAAATTTGCAATCTAGTCTTTACTGACCAATCAAATTTTAATCATTAACACAACCTAAATGGTCAATTCTATAATAATCCAAATTCTCCATCCAACTAGCCATTAAATTAATAACAATGGTAAAAATCTTAAGGTAGAATGCTACCATTATAAAAATCAATAAAGAAAATCACAAGGCATTTAACATGACAATTAAACAAACATTTACTATAGAATTAATAACACTAACTACATCAATGCAAAAAGCAACAATGAAACATTTATTAACTCAATAACTTACCCCCCGTGTCATTCTTTACTAACTGTACCAAAGGACAACTGTCTACAAACATTAAAGGAATCAACTAAGAAGTGTTAATTCCATAAAGCCGTATACATTCAATGAGAGACTAAGGCCATGCATCGAATTAGGTTTACTGCCATATGCCTTTAATAAGATTCACTGCCAGGTAAAGGTAAAAACTCAGGGCATGATGCCAAATCATTCAGTTGGTTGTCTAGAACATAGGTCATTTATAGGTTAAAGGCACAGTCAACAAAATAGGTAACTCATGGCCATTTGACTGCAAACACAGTCCACAATAAAGGGGATTTGGGGGTGGATGAATGGAAAAACACAGTCATCAAATCCAAGGCCAAATCGTGGGTGGTTAAACAACAATCTCAGTCTTATTTTAAAAGAAAAGTTGTGGGCATTTAAACAACATCTCAGTCTCATTTTAAAAGAAAAAATCGTGGGTATTTAAAAAACAATCTCAGTCTCATTTAAAATCCAAAATAATGGGCATTTAAAACAACAATCTCAATCTCATTTAAAAGAAAAATCATGGGCATTTAAAACAACAATCCTAGTCTCATTTAAAAGAAAAAATCATGGGCATTTAAAACAACGATTTAGTCAAATTTCAAAGGGCAAAAACGTGGGTAAATAGAGCTAGCTCAGGTAGTCGATTAGAGAAAATTTGAGGTCATTTTTAACAGTAACTCAGTCCCATTTTTAAGTGGAAAAATTGTGGGTAAATGCAGCTAGCTCAGGCAGTCGATTAGAGAAAATTCGAGGGAATTTTTAATAGTAACTCAGTCGTGATTTCGAGGCAAAATCGTGGTCAAGGATGCCCAGAAGGACATTCATGCCACAATCATTACTTAAAGGGTAAAATGTTGGGCAACCACACCATACTGAAGCCAAATTGAAGTCAATAATTAGAAGGTAAAACATTTGGCAAACGCACCAGGGTAAAAAAAAAAAAAACAATGGAGAGAGGGATGAATAAACGGAGGTTTCCCTTTTGCACTGCCAGGATGCCAATGCCAACACATACAGGAAAACAAAAACATTTTGTGTTTCTTACCATGGTACCAAATGTAAAACACAGACAGAGAAATAATCACAAATCGCTTATCCAATTCCAGTGTACCAAATATAATAACACATACTTAGAAATTAATTTTTTTTCCCATTTTCAAGATGCCAACATAAAAACACAAATTGAAATCAATTTGTTTTTCCTTTTCCAGAATACCAATACAACATAGAGAGGAATAAAAAATAAAAATGTTTTTCCATTTCCAGGATACCATTATAAAAATGAAGACATGAAATAAATTCGTTTTTCCATTGCCAGAATTCCAATACAATCCAGACAGGAATAACAAATAAAAATGTTTTTCCATTTCCAGGATACCATTATAAAAATGCAGACATGAAATCAATTTGTTTTTCCGTTGCTAGAATACCAATACAACACAGATAGGAATAAGAAATAAAAATGTTTTTCCATTTCCAGGATACCATTATAAACATGAATACAGGAAATCAAATTGTTTTTCCATTGTACGATACCAGTACAATGCAGACCACAGTGAGAGAAACAAAAGGATCCATTGGGAAATTTCATTGCAATGATCGCAGGGATTCTAAAAGTCAAGGCACAGAGAAAAACCAACAAGGATGCAAGATAATCCATACAGAGAGGTTTTTGCTAGATGACGCAAGTCAAAACAAACAACCAATGACAACAACAAAGGTAGATGGCTGACAAGAACATCCTTCGCTCATCATCCACATACATAAAAGCAGGGCACTGAGATCCATAGGTCTATTAACACCGAAGTGACGACCATAGATCAGGCTCCTGGCCGACTACTTAGGCAAGGAATGATGAGCTAGGGACGGAAGGCAAAAACAACCACAATCTTCACAAATCAATACACCATAGGGCAATCAAGACATGCCGGGAATCAAAGGCCTTGGGAGTTGATTAATCATCGAGCTATAGGATATGGAAAAACTCAGTCATCAACTAGAACGCTAAGACAATCAATTTACTTACCCAATTAAACATGCAGATCCAAAGCATAAATCCTACTACAATCTACCATTTAAAAATAAAGAAATCATATCATTGCCTGATCACCCGCTCTGAGTTGATGTCTCGCGCGCTCCATGAAACTCCTGCTTTCTAACTGACAAGACTTCACCGGTAACTCCCAACCAATTCTAGGGGTACTATTCTTCCCCCTTATCCCTCTGAGCCACAAAGGGGCCACACACACTAACCATAGAATCAACTAGCTCCTACCTCGCCTCGCAAGGCTGAGCTACCACTCCTCACCGAGTTGGGTATCCCAACTCCCACAAACTAAGTTAGTCAAGTATATATTTCTACAACGTAACATTACGCCAAACAAAAGAGATCTCTCTTCATCCTCCTCCCTCCTTTATATATATTTTTGAAGTCCTTTACTTTCAAAAAATCTCATTTAAATTAAAGTTTAATAAATTAATTCCTAAAAATCCTCCCCGTATAAGTGTCACCCATCCCCTTTATTCATCCATAAATTAATTTCTTTAATTAATTAATTACCCCTATTTCCCTCACCCACCTAAATTCAATCCTAGAATCGCTCCTAGGCATCCCCATACTCCCTTACAAGTTTTAATGACTTTCCCCATTGCCATTTTACTAGTTGAGTTAATTTAGAAAGTTCTTAAATGCTAGATACCTTACTAATTTTGACTTTCTGCTTTTTCCCTTGTGTTTCCCTTTTCTTTTTATGTTTCCCTATTTTCCTAGTTTCCTAATTATTTTAGATTTCCCACTTTCACCTTTTCATTTAGAACTCAATTTGCCAGGTGTAGAAATTAACTTTTTCCCTTTTCCCTTTTTAATTAATAAGTTTTAAATTATCATAATATAACAAAACAATTATTTCCCCTTTTTAATTTTTATCCCAACAGATTTTTATGAATCAATTAAATTGATTACTCCCTTCTTGTTACAAGATTAATTCATATTATCATCATTATTTATTTTATATATATTTATTTTAAAAGGATAGAAAAAATTTTCCACCAATATAATTTAGACCTAGACTTTAATTTTCATGTTGGGTGACATTTTATTAGGGAAATTGTTTTAAAATTTTCTTATCACGTTATTCATCCTAAGGCTATCTAGGTTCATTCATTTATCATTAACAATGCGACGTTCCCTTCAGGATGCACTTGGTGCTCCAAGGGTGCCACTTGCCTCATATGTTTCCCTTGTGCGACGTGCCTTTCAGGATGCACTACATGCTCCAGGGGTTCCACTTGCCTCTTTCCATTTTTCTTCCGCGATGTGCCCTTCAGGACGCACCATGTGATACAAGGGTGCCACTCACCTCTTGACTAAATTGGTAGACATCAAAAACCCCTAGAGTCAATACTCCGCTAGGTTAACTTGTGGGAGACTAAGGGCCTCTAAACTATAAGGCCCTGAACTTATTGCGCACCCCTTAGAGTCATTGTGAGTGACTATCATAGTCTTCCCTCACGACATGATGGGTCCTCTTGAACCAGGTAAACGTTAACCTACAATTTGAGCCACAACGGGAGTGGAAGTAGGTTGTGGCAGGGTTATTTTCCACACCTCTCCCTCAACATCTTTGGTAGTCATGCATGACCCCTCTACTCCACATGTGAGTCTAGTAAGCAAGCTATCGTCAGCCTGCATCATCAACGAATCATATCATAAATATATCCATATCATATCATCTAATCATATGCACTATGATCACAT
>JASDQU010308883.1:0-11160 GCA_032191745.1 Picea mariana | reverse complement strand
TTAAATTTATGAGACAACACGTTCTTCACCCAACAAATCAAATGATAATCATTACTAGGTAGAATAAGTTCAACCGCATATAAAATGTATAGCAACAACAATGTTATACTCTTCAAACAAAAATATAGATGGACATCAACACAAAACATTTTGATGTATTTTCCACAAAACCATTCATCAATTTGAGTGATCCATGCATGATGAGCATGCTTGGTACCATAAAGGATTTTTTTTAACATGCGCATAAGATCCTCCATACCATCAACTTCGAACCTTAAATTAGAAATGAAAAAACACCATTAAAATTGTAGGGTTCACTTCATGTAGTGAATAGTCCAACCATAATAATGAGATAAGAAATTAATGCATTTAATGGTAATTAGACAAAATATAACATCTTAATTAATATCCATTTGAATAGTCCAACCATAACAATGAGATAAGAAATTAATGCATTTAATGATACTATATCTAGAAATTAGACAAAATATATCATCTTAATTAATATCCATTTTTGAAATCATTCACAACAAATATTTCTTTATATTTTTTGATGAAATTATTATAAATCCATATACTACTAGTCACCTTATTCCCTTTAACCTTAAATTCAAAATTTCACACATCATTCTTCCTGATGTTTTCATATTTTTCTTGCTTGTCTTCAACCCATTATGTAAAAGATGACTCTTGATCAATAGGCTCAAGCTTAGAATAAGCCAAGGTACTCTTTAATTCAATAATATATCCATACCTTTTGTTTTGATCTTTCATTCAAGAGTACCTTAAATTCAAAATTCCACACATCATTCTTCTTGATGTTTTCATATTTTTTATTCCCTTTAACCTTAAATTCAAAATTCCACACATCATTCTTCCTAATGTTTTCATATTTTTCTTGCTTTTCTTCAACCCATTATGTAAAACATGACTCTTGATCAATAGGCTCAAGCTTAGAATAAGCCAAGGTACTCTTTAATTCAATAATATATCCCTACCTTTTGTTTTGATCTTTCATTCAAAGTACCTTCTAGGAGTTGTTATAACTCTCAATGTTTCCTCAAGATTCAATGCCTTAGAAAATATCCTTTATAGGATACCATATTAAAAAACGTGAACGTTCTCTAATGATTTCTCCAACTAGTCTTTCCTTTAATCCTTGAAGGATTTAATTATTTAAATAACTCATCATATTCATCACAATCGGTAGCATTTCCTTGGAAAATTTGACCTCCACTATGTTGTTGACCTTGTCTTTATCTTTTATCAAACTTTTTCATTGAACAACATTTAATGACGCTCATCATATAACAACAAACATAACACTATAAACTTATCATATCTTCTTTTGGATCAAGATTCTCCACCACATGCTGGATTATGGTCCTTACCAAAATTATCGGTCTTCTATAGTCATACAAAACCATCAACCATAAACTTCCTTCTTTCACACCTCTCCACCAGATGCTTGAAAATAAAATACAACTTAAGTTCTCATGAAGAATAGCTATAGTTTTGGAATGTATTTACAAGTAACAACACTTCTCTCACACACAAGTTATCCTCCTTAGAACATGGAAATGTATAGATTAAGAAACCCTAAACTCCATCTTATCAAGTCATGTGTAGATGTCAACTTCATCATCAAAATTATATTTTGGTATATTCATTTATGTGTTGTATGCCAACTTTGAAGTTTTGTCTTTTCTTCCTTCTACAACTTCATCTTCAGTTTGTAATTTATCATGTGAATAATATTCAACATGAAAAAAAGTTCATTAAAGAAGTGTGAAGGCTCACTATTTTTAGTGATTAAACATGGATTGAATTTTATTATATAGATGGTGATACAAGGTATAGATCAACCACATCCACCTTGGGTCAACAAATCATCCCATATTCAAGTATCACATGTCAAGTTAAATCTAGTTAATGTGAATTTATTTTTCTTATTCTCTTTTTTTTTTTCATTTTTTTGTATTGATCTAAAATATTAGAAACATGTATGAAGCCACCCATATGTTTATTTCATTCACCCCCCATGTGTCACTTGGAACTACCACCTTTTCATTTCACCCTTTAGTTGTGTACCTTTTATGTCCATGACACATCGGCATGAGGTTGTAATGATCCAATCGTTATGACTACAAGCAAAGTAGAAGTGCACTTTTTTTTTTTTAAGGGTTAACAGGCAAGAAGGAAACGACGACAGTAGTTTGACCACACCACAAATGAAGAACAAAATCACGCAACACAGGAAACAAACAACTATGGAACCATGCACAAGCACAAAGGCGACTAGCCAAAACATGCACAGAATAACAAGGAGGAACGACTACCCGCCGAATGCAAACACAACCACACCTACAAGCTGAGGGACTACATCCCCATCCTGACACAATGACCTAGATGAAAAATACGATAACCTCAAGGCGTGCGAACCCAACACTTGAAGGTGTTCAACCCATGTGCTAAAAGCAACTTGCAACACCCGACAACACTCACACAGAACGCACCGACTCTGGCCAATATATTATTCGCTGCTATCCCACAGGGTGCACCATGATCCCCGCTTCAAGAATCATGTCGTTCCCAGGTGATGGACGCATCAATACCTTGGCTCAAACATAAGCTATCCAGACCAAGGACTCTACAAAACTCCGACGCGCTAGGAGACGAATATTGACTGGGAGACTATACCTACACCCCTAACAAAAGGTTGATGAGACATAACAGAACGAGGACAAGGGGTGACGCCAGCCCATACACGAAATCGTCCCTGACCCAACCAATGACCCAGTCTAACCGTTCCATGATTACAATCTATTTTAACATCAGGTCCATTCTAAACGGGGCACGCCAAGTTACAATTAGTCAATAACGCACCTGCTAAATAACATTAATACAACCAATCTTGCATCTCTAAGTAATCAATATTAAAACTATAATTATAAATTCCATCTAAACTCAATCATAATCCAAATTATCAAGTCTAAAATTTGCAATCTAGTCTTTACTCACCAATCACATTTTAATCATTAACACAACCTAAATGGTCAATTCTATAATAATCCAAATTCTCCATCCAACTAGCCATTAACTTAATAACAATGGTAACAATCTTAAGGTAGAATGCTACCATTATAAAAATCAATAAAGAAAATCACATGGCATTTAACATGACAATTAACCAAACATTTACTATAGCATTAATAACACTAACTACATCAACGCAGAAAGCAACAATGAAACATTTATTAACTCAATAACTTACCCCCCGTGTCATTCTTTACTAACTGTACCAAAGGACAACTGTCTACAAACATTAAAGGAATCAACTAAGAAGTGCTAATGCCATAAAGCCATATACATTCAACGAGAGACCAAGGCCATGCACCGAATTAGGTTTACTGCCATACGCCTTTAATAAGATTCACTGCCAGGTAAAGGTAAAAACTCAGGGCATGACGCCAAAGCATTTAGTTGGTTGTCTAGAACTTAGGTCATTTATAGGTTAAAGGCGTAGTTAGCAAAATAGGCAACTCATGGCCATTCGACTGCAAACACAGTCCACAATAAAGGCGATTTGGGGGTGAATGACTGGAAAACCACAGTCATCAAATCCAAGGCCAAATCGTGGGTGGTTAAACAACAATCTCAGTCTTATTTTAAAAGCAAAGTCATGGGCATTTAAACAACATCTCAGTCTCATTTTAAAAGAAAAAATCATGGGTATTTAAAACAACAATCTCAGTCTCATTTAAAATCCAAAATAATGGGCATTTAAAACAACAATCTCAGTCTCATTTAAAAGAAAAATTGTGGGCATTTAAAACAACAATCCTAGTCTCATTTAAAAGAAAAAATTGTGGGCATTTAAAAAAACAATTTAGTCAACTTTCAAAGGGCAAAAACATGGGTAAATAGAGATAGCTCAGGCAGTCGATTAGAGAAAATTCGAGGGCATTTTTAACAGTAACTCGGTCCCGTTTTTAAGTGGAAAAAATCGTTGGTAAATGCAGCTAGCTCAAGATGTCGATTAGAGAAAATTTGAGGGTATTTTTAACAGTAACTCAGTCCTGATTTTGAGGCAAAATCGTAGTCAAGGACACCCAGAAGGACATTCATGCCCCAATCATTACTTAAAGGGTAAAATGTTGGGCAAACACACCATATTGAAGCCAAATTGCAGTCAATAATTAAAAGGTAAAACATTGGGCAAACACACCAGGGTAAAAAAAAACAAAACAATGAAGAGAGGGATGAATAAACCGAGGTTTCCCTTTTTCACTGCCAGGATGCCAATGCCAACGCATACAGGAAAACAAAAACATTTTGTATTTCTTACCATGGTACCAAATGTAAAACGCAGACAAAGAAATAATCACAAATTGTTTATCCAATTCCAGTGTATCAAATGTAATAACATAGACTTAGAAATTATTTTTTTTTCCCATTTTCAGGATGTCGACATAAAAACGCAAATTGAAATCAATTCATTTTTCCATTTCCAGAATACCAATACAACATAGACATGAATAAAAATAAAAATGTTTTTCCATTTCCAGGATACCATTATAAAAATGAAGACATGAAATCAATTTGTTTTTCCATTGCCAGAATTCCAATATAATGCAGACAAGAATAACAAATAAAAATGTTTTTCCATTTCCAGGATACCATTATAAAAATGCAGACATGAAATCAATTTGTTTTTCCATTGCTAGAATACCAATACACCACAGACAGGAAGAACAAATAAAAATGTTTTTCCATTTCTAGGATACCATTATAAACATGAAGACAGGAAATCAAATTGTTTTTCCATTGTCACGATACTAGTACAACACAGACCACAGTGAGAGAAACACAAGGATCCATTGGGAAATTTCATTGAAATGATCGCAGGGATTCTAAAAGTCAAGGCACAGAGAAAAACCAACAAGGATGCAAGATAATCCATATGGAGAGGTTTTTGCTAGATGACGCAAGTCAAAACAAACAACCAAGGACAACAATAGAGGTAGACGACTGACAAGAATGTCCTTCGCTCATCATCCACATACAAAAAAGCAGGGCGTTGAGATCCGTAGCTCTATTAACACCGAAGCGACGACCATAGATCAGGTTCCTGGCCGAATGCTTAGGCGAGGACTGATGAGCTAGAGACGGAAGGCAAAAACAACCACAATCTTCACAAATCAATACACCATAGGGAAATCAAGACATGTCGAGTATCGAAGGCTATGGGAGTCAATTAATCATTGAGCTATAGGCTATGGAAAAAATCAGTCATCAACTAGAACGCTAAGACAATCAATTTACTTACCCAATTAAACATGCAGATCCAAAGCATAAATCCTACTACAATCTACCATGCAAAAATAAAGAAAGCATATCGTTTCCTGATCGCCCGCTCCGAGTTGATGTCTCGCGCGCTCCGTGAAACTCCTGCTTTCTGACCATCGAGACTTCATCGGTAACTCCCATCCAATTCTAGGGGTACTCTTCTTCCCCCTTATCCCACCGAGCCACAAAGGGGCCACACACACTAACCATAGAATCAACTAGCTCCCAGCTCGCCTCGCAAGGTCGAGCTACCACTCCTCACCGAGTTGGGTATCCCAACTCCCACAAACTAAGTTAGTCAAGTACATATTTTTGCAGCGTAACGTTACGCCAAACAAAAGAGATCTCTCTTCATCCTCCTCCCTCCTTTATATATATTTTTGAAGTCCTTTACCTTCAAAAAATCTGATTTAAACTAAAGTTTAATAAATTAATTCCTAAAAATCCTCCCCATACAAGTGTCACCCATCCCCTTCATTCATCCATAAATTAATTTCTTTAATTAATTAATTACCTCTATTTCCCTCACGCACCTAAATTCAATCCTAGAATCGCTCCTAGGCATCCCCATATTCCCTTACAAGTTTTAATGACTTTCCCCATTACCAATTTACTAGTTGAGTTAATTTAGAAAGTTCTTAAATGCTAGATACCTTACTAATTTTGAGTTTCTGCTTTTTCCCTTGTGTTTCCCTTTTCTTTTTATGTTTCCCCCTTTTCCTAGTTTCCTAATTATTTTAGATTTCCCTCTTTCCCCTTTTCATTTAGAACTCAATTTGGCAGGTGTAGAAATTAACCTTTTCCCCTTTCCCTTTTTAATTAATAAATTTTAAATTATCATAATATAACAAAACAATTATTTCCCCATTTTATTTTTTATCCCAACATATTTTTATGAATCAATTAAATTGCTTACTTCCTTCTTGTTACAAGATTAATTTATATTATCATCATTATTTATTATATATATATATATATATATATATATTTTAAAAGGATAGAAAAATTTTTCCACCAGTATAATTTAGACCTAGACTTTAATTTTCGTATTGGGCGACATTTTATTAGGGAAATTGTTTTAAAAATTTCTTATCATGTTATTCGTCCTAAGGCTATCTAGGTTCATTCATTTATCATTAACAATGCTACGTTCCCTTCAAGACGCACTTGGTGCTCCAAGGGTGCCACTCGCCTCATCTATTTCCCTTGCGCGACGTGCCCTTCAGGATGCACTATGTGCTCCAAGGGTGCCACTTGCCTCTTTCCATTTTTCTTACGCAACGTGTCCTTCAGGACGCACCATGTGATCCAAGGGTGCCACTCACCTCTTGACTGAATTGGTAGACATTCAAAACTCGTGGAGTCAATACTCCGCTAGGTGAACTTGTGGGAGACTAAGGGCCTCTAAAGTATAAGGCCCGGAACTTATTACGCGCCCCTTAGAATCATTGTGAGCAACCGTCATAATATTCCCTCACGACATCATGGGTCCTCTCGAACTAGGTAAACGTTAACCTACAATTCGAGCCACAACGGGAGTGCAAGTAGGCTGTGGCAGGGCTATTGTCCACACCTCTCCCTCAACATCTCTAGTAGTCATGCATGACCCCTCTACTCCACATACGAGTCTAGTCAGCAAGCTATCGTTAGCCTGCATCATCAATGAATCATATCAGAAATATAACCATATCATATCATCTAATCAGATGCACTATGATCACATATAAAACAATCAAACCCCATTAGTTCACTACCTGACTCAATCTTGAGTCCAAGGGGTTCCATCGATGCCTCTGCATCCTTGAGGTTCGAAATCCTGCACACTCAGTAAAACCGAGTCAATATAACCTGTCTATGTCAATGCAGCAAAACAACTTGACATCACCAATAACGCCTCATAATCAAAATAAAATGTTTTAATAACATAATAATCTGGATCACTTGAGAGCAAGTGTCTTCAAAGAATACGTTCACTCAATGCGTAAGAAAAGGATGCTACATACACCCCCTCTTGGTCTAAACTTTGTCCCAAAGTTTCACAGTATAAGTGCCGAAATAATGTGTATCACAGTATCATAAGTCTATCTATCAAAGAAAAATGGCAACTGCTGGCGCATATCATTTGCATCATCCCAGGTCGTCGAGTGCGGACTATAGTTGTCCCACTGGAACTTGACCTGATCTATTGTTCGACACCATAGCTATCGAATGCGATGATCCAAGATGCGGGTCGGCTCAACTGTGAGCGCACCCTCGTCCGATACTTGCAAGGAACTCACGTCAACAACATTTGTAGGATCACTAATATAATGTCTCAAAATAGATACGTGAAAAACATCATCCATACGCAACATGTCCTCCAAAGTCTGGTTCATTCATCAGTCTGCCCGTCAGTCTCCGGGTGATATGCAGTACTGAAGTTAAGTTGGGTTCCCAAGTCCTCTTGGAAACTCTTCCAAAATCAACCAGTAAATATCGATCCTCGATCGGATATAATCCTCTTAGGCATGCCATGCAGCCTCACAATCTCACTAATGAAAACTCTAGCTATGCCAGGTGCCTGATACGTCATACACATAGGAATAAAGTCAGAACTCTTCATCAGAGTGTCTACTACTACAAAAATTGAGTCATGTCTCCTTGTCGTCAGTGGAAATCCAACAATAAAATCCATTGAAATTACCTCCCATTTTGATTCTGGAATAGTGTATGGATGTAGTAATCCTGCTGGGTGTCTATGTTCAGCCCTTACCTGCTGTCATTCTACACATTTGGCCACATAGTTGAGTATGTCACCCTTCATTCCCTTCCAGAAGAATAGGGGTTTAAGGTCCTCCCTCATCTTCGTGACTCCCGGGTGAGCCATTTATGTGACTCTATGAGCCTCTCTTAGGATCAACATCCTCAACTCGTCATTCGGCGGTATGTAAATCCAATTTTTAAACCTCAAAAATCCATCGTCGTCAACATAAATCCTTCAAATTTTGGTACCATCATTGTGTTTTGTCCGATAAAACCCTCGACCTCTTTGTACCAATCATTGTCATCCTATAAAGTTAGAATATTTTCATGTATATTCGTCTAAAGAGGCATCACCGAAAATATGTGTGGTCTCTGACTCAATTCATCTACCACTCGGTTCACTGTTCCTTTTATGTAAGTGATCTTGAAGTCGTACTCGATAAGAAATTCCGACCAACGTCGTTGTCGCACATTCAAGTCACTTTGCGTAAAGATGTGTTGTAGTCCACAGTGGTCTATATTTAGTTCAAATTTCTATCCAACAAGGTAGTTGATCTAGGTGGATATCGATGGCCACCCACCTTTCCAGCTGGCCCAAAACAACTTTCTTGGAATTTTGATAATTTACTATTTTTAGCATTTTTTCAGGTCCTAAACTTCTGGAGCCATTTTGAAGCCTTAAACGATGTTTTTTGGGGTATGTTGCAATTGATAAAAAAATTTGCGACTGTTGTAGTCCTCGGATAGATCTTTCCAATGAGCTATCATATGCCTAAAACAAAGATCGTATGCAAAATTTATGACCCCGGGAAGTTGATGTACTGACTTACCCAAACGGGGACCACATGACTTTTGGCGCTTCATCTCCTAGGGTTAGGTTTTTGGATGTTTAGGGTTTTTGAAAATCCTGTTTATTGTAAAAAGGCCTTGAGAGCCTCATGGTAATCATATTCTTGCGAATGAGCTTAGCCGACACATCTCTTCTCAGAGATAAGCCGCCACCATTACAACAAGCTTGTTTTCCGCTGCATTTTACAATTTCATCTTATTTCATTATTGAATAGAAAACCAATTTTAATGTATCTCTGTTATTCTGTGTTAAGCATCTGGTAATAATCTGTAGTCATTTTGTTCTGCTCATAAAATCTAGATCAGTGGTATCAGAGCGGTTTGCTCCTTGTTGTCTTAATACATGTCCCCAATGAGGTCGGAGTACAAAGAGTTAGGTCTCGATCTTGTTTCTCTTAAGGACAAAAGCTCTCGCACACCCAAGCGAACTCTCATGGAAGGAGAAAAGAAATATGACAAGACAGGAGATCCTTTCAAACTATTGATTGAGGAAGCCCTCACGCAACAGAGGAATGAGATGATGGATAATTTTGCACAAATCCTTCGGAGGCTACCAACAAGTGACGCATCTTCTTTGAGCGGAGGCACCGCCCCCTTCAAGGTACAAATAAACTTCGATATTCCTATATTTGAAGGCCGGATAGACGCAGATGCTCTAGAGAAGTGGTTGAATCTACTAGAAGGGTATTTTTCTATCCATAACTTTTCGAATAGAGAAAAGATTACTTTTGCACTCCTCAAAGTCGTTCCCCATGTCAAATATTGGTGGGAAACTTCCTGTGAGAAAAAGGAAATAGAGGAACCCTCATTATTTACAGTCGCGACCACCTTGGAATCCTTAAAGGATGCTATTGAGGAACAATACTGCCCTGTCAAAAGTTATGACGACTTGTATACCAAATGGACCACACTACGGAAAGAAAGAGACCAAGCAGTGCCAGATTTCACAAATATTTTCCGTACCTTGTGCACCAAGCTGGGTATCAAAGATTTGGAGCAACATCTGGTGCTCAAGTATCGCGGTGCTCTGCATAGATACATCTAGACCAAAATGGAATTTTTGGACATCTCATCGTTGGGCGCGGCCTACCGATATGTCGTCAAAATCGAGCAGAAGCTCAAACAAAAGATGCGATAATTTGGGTCGGGGAACCCCTCACAACAAAATCTAGGAAAGGGCGGCCCCAACCCATAGAAAAAAGGACAGAGCAAAGATGGAAAGTATCAAGACAAACAGTCCGAGCCGCAAGAAAAGAAGGACATCAGAAAGACAAAGAAAGATATTGGGAAGTGGTGTGAATTCCATAAGAGCCCTTGGCATAATACTGTTGACTGCCGCTCAAAGAAGACCCTGGTGACCGAAGTGAAAGCCTCTAAATCAGATGCAGTTCTGACTCTGAGTCAGAACGAGAAAGGGGAAGACAAATCATTGACGGGAAACCTAGTTCCACCATTGCTACCACCAAGCTCCAACATGGTGAACCACACGAGCCAAAAAAAGGAGAGCACCTCTTCCATTCACAAATGTGGGTAAAAGGCACCCCACTACACTTTATCGTTGATAGTGGTAGCCAGAAGAACCTCATCTTAGCAGAGGTCGTCAAGCGACTGGCCCTGCCGACAATGCTGCACCCACAACCCTACACCATTGGATGGCTTCGCCAAGGAAGCGATCTTCGCATTAGCCAATAGTGTCGACTGTCGTATGACATCAAGCCCTTCAAAGATGAGGTATTGTGTGATGTTTCTCCTCTCGAAGCTTTTGATGTTCTTTTGGGCCAACCTTATTTATGGAAAGTTCATGTTGTATATGAGTCTAGGCCTCATAGTCTTATTATAACTTTGAACGGGAAATTGTACAGGATACCTGAGGCTGTCCCACCTAGTGCTATTTCCTTGATCTCTGCTAAGCAATGCAGGAAGGTCATCTCTCAAACAAGGAAGTTTTTCTTCTTCGTGATTCTCTCTAAGAATGAGAGAAAAATCACAGCCACATCCAGGGTCTCTGCGACCAACCTCTCCACACAACAGAAGCAAGTAGATAAGTTCATGGAAGAATACTCAGATATCTTATCCTCACCTATCGGGGTACCTCTGCACTGCCAGGTCAAGCACCCCATCGATCTGACCCTCGACGCACCACTTCCCAATGGGCCAGTCTATTGCTGCTCTTTGTTAGAGAATGAGGAGATCAAGTGACAGATCCAATAATTTCTCCAT
>JASDQU010308882.1:54086-64890 GCA_032191745.1 Picea mariana | reverse complement strand
AATTTATTTTTGAGCATTTTCATTTTTTGGTCATTTTCCTAGCTCCAGGTAAAAGATGTTTGCAAGCACTAAGCTTGTTGACAAGCTAAAAGATGTGGAAAAATTTTGTGCCTGGAAGTATAGGATTGGAATCATTCTTGAAGATAATGATCTAACAAGATTTTTCAAAGAAGAGGTACCAGAACCCGTTGATGCTGCAGATAAAGCAAAGCACCAAAATGACACAATTAGGGATAACATAATCATTACAGATTCTATCAAAGATCATTTGATTCCTCAAGTGTCTTCAAAGAAGACTTCAAAAGAAATGTTTGATTCCCTAACCAGATTATATGAAGGAAAGAATATAAATCAGAAGATGAATCTAAGAACTCAACTCAAGAATACAAGGATGCAGAAAGGAGAAACAATCAAAAAATATTTCTCCAGAATAGCTAGAAGAAATTGGAGATACTATAGATGAATTTGAACTCATAATGACGACCCTTAATGGTCTCACAAGACCTTGGGATGCATTCATCCAAACCATTTTTGCTAGAACGAAGAAACTAAAATTTGACAGTGTTTGGGAAGAATGTATTCAAGAATAATCGAGAGTAGCTAATCGAGAAGCTTTACTATCAAGAGATGAAGATCAAGCCCTAGCCAAGGATGATTTTAAGGATGGAAATTTATTTTAAAATGTAGAAACCTGGGCGAATCTTAGTAATCCTTCATATGCCAACTATAAATGTTTGGCGATATTTTTGTAAAAATATTCAAATTTCTAAGGATTTTATATAGTTTGTATAAAATTTTGTCGATTTTTAAGGTAAATTAATTTTATCCTATAGAATTTGGGCGAATCATTTTTAGAATATAAAATCTCTTTTTGGGAAAAACCATGGAAAATTAGCCCACGAGGGAAATTTATCCCCTAAAATCATCCTTGTCCCTAGCTACTCACACTAAAGGAGGAAGAAAGAAGTCTTACTTCCAGAAAGAAACTCATAAAGAGTCTCACCCCCAAAACAAATTCATACATAAAGAATCTCAACCAAAGAGATTTCAGAAGAAAGGACAAAGAAAAGAAAGAGACTTCTTATCTTACTAATTCTACCATTGTGACAAGATGAGACATATTGTGAGACATTGTCCATCTAGATGAGAAGAATACAAGAGGAAAAATAAGAGGCACCATGCCCATGCAGTTGAAGATGAAGAGCCACCAACAAAGATGATAAGAGAACGAATTAAGGACTATGTCTTAATCTCGACCCTCTTAGGATCAGTATCACCTAGAGAGGACACTTGGCTCATTGATAGTGTTGCTTCCAAGCACATGACAGGTCAAAGAGATATTCTCTCTTGCCTTTCAGAAAATAAGTTTTCTCAGAAATTTACACTTAGAGATGATTATCAATATCCTATCAAGGGAGTAGGAGAATCAAACTACAAGCTTAATTCAGGGATTCCAATGAAGATGAAGGATGTACTCTATGTACCAGGTTTGACAAAGAACCTACTCTCCATATCTGCTTTAGAAAAGAAAGGCTACAGAATTTCCTTTATAGATGGAGAATTTCTTATGTGAGCTAAAGGAAAAACCATGAAAGAAGCAATCATTATTGGAAAAGAAGAAGGTGGCTTGTATAAACTAAAGGGTCACTCAGAAGTAGCCATGACCCATGCCATTGAGAATCCATGTGAACTTTGGCATAGAATATTAACCCACATTAACTACAAGGAATTACCATATGTATGCAAGGCAGTCACAGGTCTACCAAAACTCAAGGTTGACCATGAAGGTGTGTGCAATGGATGTGCACAAGGGAATAACATCAAGAACCCTTTTCCGAAGAGAGACAATAAAGCAGAAGGAGTCTTAGAATTCATTCACTCAAATGTGTGTGTCCCAATGCCATCATCCTCCATCAATGGGTATGTATACTATGTATATTTTATTGATGATTATTCTCGTAAAACCTGGGTTTACTTTTTGAAATCAAAAGATGAAGTGTTCAGTAAATTCAAGGAATTCAAAGCCTTGATAGAGAATCTTTCTGAAAGAAAGATCAAGATACCCAGGTCAGATAATGGAGGAGAATACACCTCAAAAGAGTTTGTAAACTATTGCAAATATGTCAGGATTAAGAGGGAACTCACCACCCCCTACAATCCTCAACAAAATGGTGTAGCAGAAAGAAAGAACAAAACTATAATGGAAGCAATGCAGACCATGATCCATGATCAAGATCTTCCAATGTGCTTATGGGAAGAAGCAGCAAAAACAACAGTATATGTACAAAACCGATTGTCCCATAGTGCACTTGGGTTCAAGACCCTGGAAGAGATGTTCTCCAAAAATAATCCAGAAGTAAGCCATCTCAAAATATTTGGCTGCCCAGTATTTGTACATATTCCAAAAGAGAAGAGAAACAAGTTGGACCCTTCAAGAAAGAAGGGAATATTTGTTGGATACTATGAGGTCTCCAAGGCCTTCATAATTTATATACCAGGTCACCATCATATTGAGATCAGCAGGGATGTGATCTTTGATGAAGATGCAACACTTAAGAAATCAAGAATATGTCAGCTTGAATAAGTATATGAAGAGGAACATGCAACTCCCAAAGTTTTAGAAACAGTGAGGGAAGTCATAGCTTCCCCTAACGAGGAAATTCGAGAAGATCATGACATAGTAGAATTTCAAGAACCTCCCCAGATGACGATATCCCACAAGAGAAATCCATCTTGGGCAAGGGAACTCATTCAATATGGAGAGAAGTATGGTGTCCCCAAAGGAACCACGAGACAAGTGAAGAGACCTAATCCATTCTCCAGTTATATGGATTTGATGTGTGATCTCTCAGAGAAGGAGCCTACCTGCTTTGAAGAAGCCATTCAGAAGAAAGAATGGATAGATTCCATGACATAAGAATACCAATCCATTATAAATAATGATGTATGGTAAATAGTTCCCAGGCCGAAGAGAAAGGATGCGGTATCTTCCAAATGGATTTTCAAAATAAAACATGTTGCTAATGGAATTATTAAGTATAAAGCAAGGTTTGTCGCTCGTGGCTTTTCTCAAAAGGAAGGCATTGACTATGAAGAGAAATTTTCTCCTGTAGCCAGATACACTTCGATCAGAACAATCATAGCTCTTGCCGCTAAGATGAAGTGGAAATTACACCAAATGGACGTAAAGACGACTTTCCTAAATGGTGTCATTGAAAAAGTATATATATAAAAACCTCAAGGATTTGAATTTGAAGACAGGAAGACTCATGTCTGCAAGTTGAAGAAGGCTCTGTATGGATTAAAGAAAGTTCCTAGAGCTTGGTATGGAAGGATAGACAGTTTTCTGACGAGCTTGGGCTTTACCAAGAGTAAAGTTGATTCTAACCTCTACTTGAAGGTTATGAATGATGAGCCGGTTATATTGATGTTGTATGTGGATGACTTCTTCTTAACTAGAGAAGAAAATATCATCACTGAATGTAAGAAGAAGCTCGCTACAGAATTTGAGATGAAAGACCATGGCCTAATGCATTATTTCTTAGGTCTTGAGGTATGGCAGAGCCCAGAGAGAATCTTCCTTAACCAAGGGAAGTATGTGATTGAAATCCTAAAGAGATTTGATATGTTGGAGTGCAAGTCCATGAATACACCCATGGAAACCAAGTTGAAGCTCTTGGTCGACACTTCGTCAAAATTGATTGATGTTACGATGTATAGACAGATCATTGGATCGCTAATGTATCTAACGAACACCAGACTAGATATTTGTTTTGCTGTGAACACTTTGGGTTAGTTTCTGGTAGAACCCACACATGTTCACCTAGTTATTGAAAAATATGTGATGAGGTACCTTAAGGGTACATTAGATTATGGTCTCAGTTATGATGGAGATCATGACTTCAGACTGAGTGGGTACACTGATTCAGATTGGGCTGGAAGTGTCTCTGGTAGGAAGAGCACTTCCGGATGCTGTTTCGGTCTGGGATCATCCATGATCTCATGCCAGAGTAGGAAGAAATCAATCGGTGCTCTCATCGCAACAGAAGCAGAATACATTGTTGCATGTTCTGCCAGCTGTGAAGCCATATAGCTTTGGAAGTTGTTGACAGGTCTATTCGACCTAGAGATGGAATCAACCATGATCCTATGTGATAACCAGATATGCATAAAGATGACATAGAATCATGTATTTCATGACAAGTCAAAACACATAGAGATCTAATATCATTACATTCGTGACATGGTGCAGAGAGGAGCCATAAAGCTCCAATATGTTAGAATGGATGAACAGGTTGTTGATGTGTTGACCAAGCCTCTATCTCGTGTAAAGTTTGAGCACTTTCGAGATAAGCTTTGTATAGTCCGAAAGGACCTCCCTCAAAAGGGGGAGTAGTATTGTGTTGCCAGCCTAGTGTTGTGTTGCCATCTTCATGATGATGATGTGCCAGCTTAATTGTTGTGATGATGTGCCAGCTTAATTGTTGTGATGATGTGCCAGTTTAATTGTTGTGATGATGTGTCATCTTAATTGTTGTGATGATGTTCCAGCTTAATTGTTGTGATGATGTTCCAACTTAATTGTTGTGATGATGTGTCAGCTTAATTGTTGTGATGATGTGGCAACCTCGTGTTGTGATGATGTGGCAACCTCGTGTTGTTATGATGTGTTAGCCTCGTGCTGTGATGATGTGACCAGCCTCGTGTTGTGATGATGATGTATTAGTTTTTATACTAATCCATGTTGATGTAGATGATGATACCATTCCATCTCTTTGTTGAGAATGATGATATTGATGATGGGAAAAACTTCTGATGATTTATAGATACGACAGTCAATGTTCCAAGATGTTGTTCATGATGTTGTCCTCTCTCTCGCCTGATGTTGTTGTAGAATACCCTTCTTTTTAAGGGGGAGTGTTGAAATATTGTAACTGCAAATAGTATTCTATTTATTATTGATGTATTATTCATTAGATCAATCCCCTTTTGCGGATTGATCATGTCGGGTATTGTAAATGACCAAATTCCCTTTTGCAGATTGGTCAAACCCTAATTGTAATAGGAAGAATGAGAAGTCAACCCACAGATTAATTAAAGGTGGTTATAAACACCCAAAATAAGAAGTCGGCCCTGTCAGTGAAAAGACACTTTCGTTCACACCTGCCAGATTGTATAAATAAGAGAGGCTAGCACCTCATTTGGACACACACTCACTTGTTCATCAGAGCGCAAGTTTGGAGCTACAGTTGGAGAAGAAGAGAGAGATAGAGGTGCATTCTTGGGAGAGGACTTTCTGTATTGTTTGAGTTATCTCTTGGCATTGTATTGGCTATCTATATTAAGGAAGTTTTTGTTGGGTTTTCTCCCCCATGAGGGTTTCCCAGGATAAATGATGTGTCTCTTGCGATTGTGTATTTCTCAGTGATCCTATCTATGTTATGGTTATCTAGTGAATTGAAAAGAAATCTAATAATATCTTAAACCTTAACAGAACCAGTCATTTCCCTAAATGCTCTCACTAGCTTCTCTACTCCCCAAACCCTCAAGCTAATTGGTTACATCAAGAATAGGAAGTTCATCATTCTTGTTGATAGTGGAAGCACCCATAATTTTATCCATCGTTGCATTTCCTAAGAAACTAATTGCTATATCTGTGCAGTCAATAATGTACAAATCATGATTGCCAATAGAAGGTCCATGAAATATGGAGGGCATTGTGAAAATGTGTGTCTCCAAATTGGTGAATGCCACCTAAAATATCATATGTTTGCCATCGACATGGCGGTTGTGACATTGTGTTGGGTGCAGACTGGATAAGGACTTTGGGTCCCATTCTCATGGATTTTAAGGAATTAACCATACAATTCGACCAAAAGGACCACCAATATAAGTTCCAACACATCCTCCCCAGTTCCTCAGAGATCATTAGTTCCCAGTGCATGGAAAAGCTGCTCAAAAAAGGTCATTCTGGGATTATGCCCAACTCCATGCCATACAAGCAACTGAGACACCCTCTGTGTCACAGGACCTACAACCCATCCTCTCTAAACATCAAGTGGTTTTTTCCACTCCCTGGGGACTCCCTCCTTCCCATGGTTTTCATGATCATTCCATTCCCCTTGTCCCAGGAATCCTTCCTCCCAATCTTCGTCCCTATAGTCACCCATTTTCCCAAAAAAATGAAATTGAGAAAATGGTTCAAGAACTGCTCAACGGAGGTTTTATCCGCCCTAGTATGAGCCCCTACTCTTCTCCTGTGGTCATGGTCCTTAAGAAAGAAGGTTCATGGTGCATGTGTCCTGACTTTCACACCCTCAACAAACTCACCATTAAATACAAATTTCCCATTCCTGTCATTGATGACCTCTTGGATGAATTGAGTGGCACCCAGTTCTTTACTAAACTTGATCTTCATTCTGGCTACCACCAGATCCGTATGAAAGAGGCAGACATTCCTAAGACTGCCTTTAGAACTCATGAGGGCCACTATGAGTTTTTGTTCATGCCCTTTGGCTTGTGTAATGCTCCCTCCACTTTCCAAAGCCTCATGATCATGTCTTTCGTCCTTTTCTCTGTCATTTTGTCTTAGTTTTCTTTGATTATATCCTCATCTATAGTAAAACCTGGACAACCCATCTTGCTCATGTGTATCGATTTCTCCATCTACTCTCTTAGCACCAACTTTTCCTCAAACAATCTAAATGTGCTTTTTGTGCCTCAGAAGTCGAGTACTTGGGTCATCTTGTTGGCAAGGCCAACGCCAGGGTGGATCATAAAAATATTGAAGCTATGCAAGATTGGCCTCACCCAAAGACTCTCAAAATCTTGTGTGCATTTCTGGGCTTAATAAGTTATTATCGCAAGTTTGTTAAGAATTATGGAAAGATTGTGGTACCTCTCACTGCACTCCTTAAAAATAATTCTTTTACTTGGACTCCAATAGCTGCTCAAGGTTTTCAAACATTGAAGATGGCCATGTGCACCACTCCAGTCCGGACCCTTCCTAATTTCACAAAGGCCTTTGTCCTGGAATGTGATGCTTCAGGGAAAGGAATTGGCGTTGTCCTTATGCAAGAGGGTTGACCTTTGGCCTTTACCAACAAACAAATGTCTGAGAGAAATTTGGGAAAATCAATCTATAAAAAGGAAATGTTGGCTATTCTGCATGTCGTGGGTCTTTGGCGCCCTTATCTGTTGGGGAAACACTTCCAAATTAAGACAGATCATCAAAGCCTCAAGTATTTTTTGGAACAACACATTTCCTCCCTATAGAAACAAAAATGGGTGACTACGTTCTTTGGATATGATTATGAGATCATTTACAAGAAAGGAAAAGACAATGTGGTTGCTAATGCACTTTATAGAAAATATGAAGATGAAGGGTCCCTTTTTTTTCTCTCATTCATTGTACCAGATTGGCTCCAAGTTGTTCACCAAGAATGGCTACACGATCCCAAAAGTTTGCATATGATACAACAATTGCATTCCAATTCTCCAGTTTCCCTAGGGTACTCTTAACTCAATGATGAGCTTCGGATACAAAGGTCGTTTTTATTTAAGTAAACAATCAAAACTTAAATCCACAGTACTTTCTAAACTTCATGCTTCACCCACGGCTGGGCACTCCGGGTTTACCAAAACCTATGACCGAGTCAAAAGTTCTTTTTTTTTAGGATTGTATGAAACAAGAAGTTCTTAATTTTGCAGTTGAATGTTATGTGTGTCAATGCAACAAGGTCAAAACAATGAAATCTCTTGGCACACTACAACCACTTCTGATTCCACCTACTATTTGGAGGGATATCTCTATGGATTTTATTATAGGCTTACCTAAATCAAGCAATAAATCATTCATCATGGTGGTAGTTGATCGTCTTTCCAAGTATGCTCATTTCTCTTCTCTTCAACACTCATTTACAACATCCATTGTGGCTCAATTTTTCATGGATCAGTTCTTCAAGCTTCATGGCATGCTGCATTCTATTGTTTTTTATCACGACCCAATTTTCACCAGCAATTTTTGGAAAGAACTATTCAATCTACAAGGAACCCAATTGCATCTCAACACAAATTATCATCCCCAGACTGATGGTCAAACTGAAGTTGTCAACAAGTGTTTGGAAACATATTTGAGGTGTTTTGCCTCAGAAAGGAAAAATCAATGGGCTCAATGGTTACCACTAGCTGAATGGTGGTACAACACTTCGTATCATACAAATACCCACATGACTCCTTTTGAAGTGGTATATGGACAAAATCCACCCTCAGTTCTCTCATATTTTTCAGGTGTCTCGAAGGTCCAGGCAGTTGACCAAACACTTACAGTTTGAGAGGCTATTTTCTGTACCCTCAAAAAGAATTTGGTCATGGCCCAAAATTGCATGAAGCAACAAGCAGATCAAGGTTGCTCTGAACGTCAATTTGTAGAACGAGATCAGGGGTTTCTTCGACTGCAACCTTACAAGAAAAATTCCATCAAGGCTTACCATTGTCAGAAACTGGCGCCCAAATTTTATGGTCCTTATATTGTTCTCAAGCGTGTGGGACAAGTGGCCTATCAGTTAGGTTTTCCCAGTCATTCTAAGATCCGTCCTGTTTTTCATGTTTCCTGCTTAAAGAAGGTGATTGGAACTGAGTGCTAAACTCAAACCAACCTTCCCAAGTTGGATGAAGAAGGATCCATTTGGCTACAACCACAAGCAGTTTTCGACCAGCGTGAGCATCGTCTACATTAGCGAACCATAAAGGAAGTGTTAGTCCAGTGGAAAGATACAACTCCAACAAATGCGACTTGGGAACTAGCTACCATTCTGCAACAATTTATACATCTCAAGCCTTGAGGACAAGGCTATTTTTAAGGGGGAGGACATGTTAGGGACCTAAACCTTCACATAGGTAGAATAATATATTTCCATGTAATAAAGGTCAATATTAATAAGGCCTAGCAATAAGGAAGAATAAGTCTATTGTAAGAATACATAATAGAAGCTTTCGCTTCTAGAAGGATCTTCCTCTAGATGATTCTTTTKATAGACATATTTAGTATAAATAGGAGTCGAGGGTATGAGAAATTKTGTCTTGGATATTATTGTAATAGAGCTCTACTCTGCTGGAGGTTKCCCCCTTGAAGAGGCAAGTGAGCATTKCTCTTAGTAATCAAAGTGTTATTTCTGGTGTTATTTTGGTATCATTTTGGTATTATTGTGGTGTTGTTCTGGTTATATTATTGTTCATCTKCCATTTCTAGCTATTTATTTTTGTTCTACATACTTTTTTAGATCTGGAATATTACATCTGCACAATTTTGTCCAGTATGGACTACTCCACCTCCATTGAGTCAAMATAACCACAAACTAAATTGTTTCAACCACTGTAGGTATAATCATGCTTCTGAGATACTAAAGCACTCATTTGCATGCCCTTTACTTGGTTTTTCCACGTGTCCACTGACAACACCAACTACATGTGAAATACTTGAAAATTCTCATTGCAAACATCAACCTTCCTGCGAGYATACGATACACGAGACATATAACCCTTTTCTTCTTCATTACTTAGGACATAAATCTAAATAAAACTTACAATGGAAAGCCAAAGGGATATTTACTAGTTTCACATTATTCATACCAAATTTCTTGAGTATCTTCTCCACATACTCTTGTTGTGATAACCAAATATTACCATCTTTCATGTCTCCGTGTATTTCCATGCCCAAGATTTGTTTTATCTAGTCCTAGATCCTTCATATCAAACATCTTAATCAAATCATCCAACCTGGTTATCTCAACCATGCATGTGTTTTCTACAAGCATAACATATATCACCAAGATAACATATATACCATAAACACAATGGATATATTCACTTCTTGTAAAATTTGGCTCACCATGAAGGAATCAACATCTTATACCATTCTCTGCTCGTCCTTCAGTTCATACAATGACTTCTTGAATTTACAAACAAATCTCCCTTTGTGATCATAAACAACTCTCAATTGTTCCATGTACACATCTATGCTAATGAGAATTTGTGGGTAGTAGGTTCCCACAATCTACATCCGTCAAATCCATCATCATAACCAACAAGGATGCACTTCCTTGACTGAATCCAACCAAGTGAACCTTCACCTCCCACCTTAGGCTAATTTCAATGCTTCATTACATGCAATACATGGGCTCTAAAAAAAACATGAGCTACCAAACACATGTGCCTGAAAACCATGACTCTTGACTTAACTTCCCCCATGACCAAAACTGACCAAACTTCCCTCAAAGATAGGGTATATGGGAATACCACATGCTCTCCCCTTATTAACCAGGTCATCTATACTTTACCGGTAAGTTTCAAACCCGAGGTACGCATGCCTAACCAGGTCTTACAACTGTATGCCCATTTACATATTAGAACTCCACTTCAAACTTAGCATTCCAAACCTTCGCCTTGCCAGTTCAATGGGAAACCAAGTCCTCTTTCTCACACCTGATCTCCTAGCTATGAAAAACATCCTCCTCGCACTTCGAATGATTGACCTTGAGATCATCACCATCTCCATATCTAATGTTGCTACATCCAATGTCGCCTGAGACATTACCACATCTAGTATGGTCCATGCATTTTCTGCCATCCTTGCAACCTTCCATGGTAAGATTCTTTGCTTGTTGAATCAACTTTTGGTTAGCTATCCACACGCTATTTTTTTTCTCCCCTAGCATGTTCCTCAACCCCAGGAAAGGAAACTCAGTCCTAGAACCTGTCGACCGGTACCGCCACTATGCAGTACCTGAATCCATAAAAAAAATTA
>JASDQU010308882.1:39477-53947 GCA_032191745.1 Picea mariana | reverse complement strand
GAATTTATTGTCTACTCCAATCATAGTATACGCGGGGAATGGCATCAACCCCTCACTAGAACCAATACCACAACATTGACCACCGTTTCTTCATAATCTCTAGACCATACCACTTTAGATTAGTCCTATTAAACCCTGTTCGACAAAAAATAGGCTATGTCTTGTTGGCGCCTAAGAGCAGTTTTTCCACGTTCAATCCAAATGAAATATTTTGTGGTTGATTATTTCCCCCTTCCATGGTTTATTATTTCCCCCTTCCTAGATAGCCAAGTTCAGAATGTTGAAATTTCTCCAAAATGTGATTGCGAGAATCCACCAATAATGCAAGATATTCAAATTGCTCACCACAAGATCTAAAGAAAACCACAAGCAAACGAGTAAGAACCTCAATCAACTATACAACACAATTCCTTTTATCCAATAGTGGATTTTCTCAATAAACTATACAACACGTTTCCTTTTATCCAACTATAAAGAAATTGACCTTTAAGATAAAGAGAGTAACATTTATTTGTATATCCAAATTCAAAAATTATGCATCTAACCAAATTTTAAAAGTTATGCATGAAGACGACTTCTTCCTACTTATCCAATCCTCCCAACGAACTTATATAAACACCAAAAACTAACAAGAAAACAAAGTTGAAAGTTGGACAAGGCTATCGATGATGACTAATGTTGTTCATCTTTGATTTTGCATATGTCCATAAGCGCTATATTCATTTCCATATTCATAGAACTAATATGGAAGTTTATGTTTTACAATATTTTGTTGAACTTTTTATCAAAACAAATTTATATCATGGTGAAATTGTGGATATTTTTGGTACATAAGAGATATGTACAAAAAAAATTGTACTTAGAACGTATTGTAAAATTTTTCGGTTGACTTGTTGTTTTCCACATAAAATAAAATGGAAAATATAAGAACAATTTATGTATTATCAAAATTACAGATAAATCATGTATATAACAATTTTTCAGCAATAATATAACCGCTTAAAGCAATTTAAGTATTATTATCAAAACTGCAGATATAAGAATTTTTTGTAACACTTGAAAGGATACTTGAGGGTAACTTTGTGGGATCTTTTCATTTAACAAAGCATACTAAGTACCCTCAGTCAAATGGTATATTTTCCAAGCTTCAAAATTTAAATGTTCTTTCGATAAAAGAGTAACCAGAGAGATGTTAAGCATGAAAATAACAAATTGAAATAAGAAACGACACCAAATTTGTCATAAACCCACATATTACCAAACTGATACATAAATAATCAGAAGTCTTCTCATATATATCATAAATAATCAGAAGTTTTCTCATATATACGGAGAGAGAGCACACATCATATACAGAGTGACCATAAAACAAAAATTGATTGCCTTAAACTTGCATACCGCCAAATTGTTGCACAAATAAGCATGCCTTTACTTATCATAACACAAACCTTTTCATATACATAGTGACACTCAAACTAGAATTTGACTATATAACTAGTTTTTATTTATACATTTATAAACACACATATAGTCATCACCACCATCCTCCCTATAATGCTTAGGGCTGCTTCAAAACTTGGATTTTTCCCTAAAGAGCAACTTTCCAAATGTTATAGATACTTCTCTTATCCCTAAAGAGCAACTTTCCAAAGGGAGAGTTTCGGCTATGTCAATCATTCCTCTCTTCCCAACCACTATCAATATCATTAACCAACTCAACCAAGCCTGGAATATGATGTCCCACTAGACTTTTTTTCCATTTGAAGACGTATTTGACAGGTATATACTAAATCTACACATGAGTATTAACAGGCATGTAAATTTCGAACCCGTCATAATTTCTAGTAGGTACTTAGCTTACTTAAGAGCTATTGTATAACCTATGAGACTTGATAGAGATTCAAACAGTAATTATAAGTGTAAAAGAAACATTGAATGGAATTTGATTTTACCCATAAGTTTCTCCTTAGATTGCAAGCTCTGAAAGGAAGGCTTGAAATGCCATTTCTAATTCATTTTAACGGATTTATTTTATTTTTATATTTTTTTTCATTAAGAGATTTCTGTTACAAATTTTGAATGTGCTTAAAACTTAAAATGACTAACAAAAAAAACAAATAACCATCATCAAATTTTCACTTTACAGGTAAGATAGATTTGAAATTCCAGTACTGAACCCCACCATTGTATTCAACCAATTTAACAGGAAAGAAACTTGCAATGACCACGGAGCAAGTATCTCTCCATTCCCAACACCTTTCAGAAATTGATCAATCAAAACATGACAAACGTCTATTTTACCCTGCATACTGCTTATTTGATAATGATCTAGTGCATTGAGAAGGTTGGTATCTTCACAAAACGTTCTGAAAATCATTTCAAACATTTCTTTGTCACAGCCCTGAATCACGTCCACAAGCCACAAGAGATTAGAACAAGCATCATCCATGGCCTCTTTATCAACCTTAGATTTGATACGGTTTGTTGGGATTTGGTGACAACGAATTCCTCCAAGGATGGATTTGGATCCTATTTTTCTGCGTTGGTTGCAACTAAAATAGACCAAGTTAGAATATGGATAGGAGTGCATTTAATAATCAGTTTCTTGTGTAAATGTATATAAATTCATGTAAGCCCGTGGAGGCATATATGACAAAGTGAGAGGATATGAGAGAACTTGCAAGTCTATTGTAATCTCCATGATCTGAATAATAAGACAATCGATGCCTATGCTTGGTGGACGTAGCCCAACGTTTGGGTGAACCATGTGAATATTTGTGTTTCTTATCTGTGTGATTGTTAATTATCATATGTGAATTGTGTTTTTCGTGTTTGCAATTATAACAATTGGTATCAGAGCTGCATTGGAGATCTGTGAGAACCAGATCCGTGGTGCAAGATCGCAAATTGAATTGAGTAGAAATTCACCGACGCTCCCTGTGCAGTGTTAGAGGCACGTCGACGCACTCACACTTATGAAATTAAAATTTCGGTAACATTCGCGCACTTGGTTCATGCATCACAGAGCGTCAGTGCTCCCCCGTCCACACTCAATGGGCACTAGCGCTCCCCCATACACACTCAGGGAGAGTTGATCTTCAAAACTAGCGCTCCCCCGCCCATTGTGAAGGAGCGTCGATCTCCTTTAAAAATATTTTTATGGTTTTATTGAAAAAACTTAAGGTATGAATAATTTGGGGTTTTTCAAAATTGAATTTCCTCTTCTTCTTTTTTTTAAACATGAAATTCAATTCACGTGGAGGATGTTTTAAAAGGCTTGTTATATTTTGGAATTAAATATAATATGTAAAAAGGTGGAGGGTTTTAAAAAAATGTTTTTTATTTTTTATTTTAAATAAAAGGAGAGGTTGGTAAAAGGATTTTTTATTAAACCTTGTGGTTTTTATACCATTTTTCCTCCACATTATCTTTTAAATGGCATTGGTTATTATAAGCGGTGATTTGGGCATTAGGAGATTTTGTGCTAATGACTAAGATCCAGAGTTCGAAGTTTGAAGTTGAAAATTTCAGTGGTAAAAGAAGATTTGAGCTCTGGAAACTCGGGATACGGGATTTACTGGTGCAAAAAGGGTTGAAAAAATCATTGGTAGGCAAGACAAAGAAACCAATGACTATGAAAAATGAGGAATGGGAAGATCTGGATGCAAAATCTCTTAGTAACATTCATTTATGTTTGGTGGATGATGTTCTGTTTAATATCGTAGGAGATGATACAACATCAGGCTTATGGAGTAAGTTGGAAATTCTATATATGACGAAGTTCTTGACGAGCAGGATCTACTTGAAGAGACAATTGTACAATTTGCGGATGAAAGAAGGTACAAAAATTGTTGACCATTTAAATACCTTTAATACCCTTGTAGTTCAATTGACTAGTATGGAAATTAAATTAGAAGATGAAGATAAGGCTATTACATTATTGTGTTCATTGCCTGAGTCTTGGGATAATCTAGTCACCTCTATTAGCTTTAGCTCAACAAAAATTTTAGATTATGACTGTGTAGTGGGAGATTTGTTGGCTGAGAAGATGAGGAGAAAATATAGTCAAGAAACCTCAACTTACGAGGTGATGTTGGTCAGAGTTAGAACTAAAGAGAAGAATGAGAGAAGTTCTTCTCAATCTAAGTCAAGACATGGAAAGGGTAAATAAAAATGTTGGTACTATGGAAAAACATGACATCTCAAGAAAGATTGTTGGAAGAGAAGGGAATCTGAGGAAAACTCTACAAAGGAAGCAAATTTGGCTGTAAAAAATTCAGGTATGATTGATCAAGTTTTATCCATTTCTAGTAATTTACAATATCAAGAAGAATGGAAGTTAGATTCAGGTGCCTCCCACCACATGTGCTCACATAGAAATTGGTTCATTTCTTACCAATCTGTTGATGAGGGTGTAATGTTTATGGGAAATGGTATTCCCTGTAAAACTGTTGGGATTGGCAATATTAGAATTAGGATGTTCGATGGTATTGTTAGGGAATTAATAGATGTTAGATATGTACCTAAGCTTAAATCAAATTTGATTTCATTGGGAGTGTTGGATTCTTGTGGATATAAGTATACAGGTCAAGGTGGAGCACTCACATTGTCGAAAGGTAGTTTAGTAGTGATGAAGGCAACAAAGGTTGATAACCTTTATAAGATGGAAGGGAGTACTGAAGTGGCATATGAAGTGATAGATGTATCTTCTTGTTTATGGCAGAAGCATCAAGGTCATAATAGCAAGAAAGAATTGCAGGTACTGGTAAACGGTAAATCATTTCCAGACTTAAAATCTTTGTTTCTGAATTCATGCTTGTTTTATATCCCTGCAAGTTATGATGGTGGTATAAAGGGATGTTGTGTGTGGGATCCTACTTCTCTAAAGGTCATCATTGACAGAGATATAGTATGTATGGAACAACCAAAAGGGTTGATTCAAGATCGCAATGATAAATTTGTTTGCATGCTAGATAATTCATTGTATGGCCTATTGGTAACCAGGAAAATATATAAGAGGTTTGAATCCTTCATAGTGAGTTAGAATTCTTCAAAGGGTAGGAATGACTATACATTTTATAGTACATTCACAGTCTTGATGTTATTTGTTGATGATATGCTCGATGCAAGCCGAAGCATGGATAAAATTAGTAAGAAAATGACTCAGGTGGATAGTACAATTCAGATGGTAATGGTAATGGTAAGTTGTGGTTGGAGTTAAGTATGAACATTGTAAAACCAGTTTTTATCCCTCTTTCTTTCCATTTTAATTTTTCTTCAAGCATAGGTCCTATCTATAAAGAAGAAAAGGTTATGTCTCGTGTAATTTTAGTGGGAGGTCTGTTGTATGTGATGAAATGGTTAAGACCAGATGTTTCACATGCTAATGATGTTGTCAGATATGTGACAGATTCAAGTGTTGCAGTGAAATGGGTGATTAAACGTTTGAGAAGCACAAATGTCACCTATAGCGGTTACACTGATATGGTCAGTGATAATTGTAATGTATATTTTACATGTGTCTTGGATAGGAGGAGATATATCACTAAATATGTCTCACAACACAGTTGTGGAGGACATGTTGGAGGTGGAGTGACCCCTCAGGAAATCCAAACTCGTGCAAGTCACACAGGTGAGATCATGAAAGTAGTTTTATTAAAGAAGTTGCAGTGGTTCTTGGCTTCTCTTAGCTTGCAGAAAAGGTGATGAACAAAAGGAAGGAGCAAGGTATCAGGTTAATTGTTGTCAAGGTGGAGATTTTTGGGATTTGGTGACAAAAAATTCCTCCAAGGATGGATTTGGATCCTATTATTCTGTGTTGGTTGCAACTAAAATAGACCAAGTTAGAATATGGATAGGAGTGCATTTAATAATCAGTTTCTTGTGTAAATGTATATAAATTCATGTAAGCCCGTAGAGGCAGATACGACAGAGTGAGAGGATATGAGAGAACTTGCAAGTTTGTTTTAATCTCCATGATCTGAAGAATAAGACAACTGATGCCTATGCTTGGTGGACGTAGCCCAACGTTTGGGTGAACCACGTGAATCTCTGTGTGATTGTTAATTATCATATGTGGATTGTTTTTCCGCATTTTCAATTCTAACATGATTGACATTTAACTTAAACTCTTTCAAAAGTGTAGACCTCCACGTATCTGCAATAGTTGATTATGCATTTTCCACCTTAATGCACACTACAATATATTTCTCAAGTATAGTGAGATGGCCTAAAATTTTCGATATCGTGCACAACATTTCTTGTACAGACTCCTCCAACATCTGTAAATCCTCGGACTTGCATGTAGAGACGTTACGAGGACTCGAAGCCAGGTTTCTTGCTCAAGACTCCAACGTGTTAGGCCTGGAACACCCACAGAGATCACACATATGCAATAAAGAATGCATAAATCAAAGAGACAAACACACATCCATTTAATCACACAGAAGACAACTATTTACGTGGTAAAACCCTCCTTCGCCTCATGAGGGAAACATCCAAGGGACAGTGGCAGAAACATTCTATTAGTAGAAACCATGAGATTATAGCCAACCTTAGGCAACCAAGAAGCCCAGGAGAGGGCTTGAAGCCCCTGCTCATTAAATTCCTCTAAGGCATTGATATTTATACACCTCCTCCTTCAGTTATACAAAACTAAAAACATTTAATACTACCCCTATATTTGTTGAGTAGTTTCAACAATATCTTGTTGGAGAAACCACCGCGAACAACTAGACCAATTCAGGTCAAATAGTTGTCACTTTCTCAACAATCTCCTCCTTGACAACAATTAACCTAATTTCATGCCATTGTCCATTCATCACCTTCTTGCAAGCTAAATATAGGTGATACCGGTGCTTTCAAAACCAAAGAACCCATTTCACTGCTCCACCAGGATTTGCCATGTGACCACTGACAACTCCCTGCAAGTGAAATATTTGATCTTCTCATCAAAAACATATACTTACTTCTAGCATACTATACATGAGACATACCCTCCTTCTTCCTCATAACCAGGACACCCTCTTGAAGAAATATTACAATGAAAATTAAAGAGACATTTACCAGTCTCACAAGGCTCATACCGAATCTCATCAGTATCCTTCTCTTATCATTTTCCTCGTCTCTATGTATTTTTGTGCCCAAGATTTGTTTTACAGCTTGGAGATCCTTCATTATAAACGTCCTATCCAACTAAGCCAACCCGTTGATATTAACCATGCTTGTGCTTGCTACAAGCATATCGTCAACACTCTAAACACCAAGATAGTGAATACCATAGTTATTTCCACTTCTTTTAAATCTCATCTCACCATGAAGAAAGGATGATTTTAGGGGATAAATTTCACTCATGGGCTAATTTTCCATGGTTTTTCCAAAAATGAGATTCGCTATTTTAAAAATGATTTGCCCAAATTCTATAGGATCAAATTATTTTACCTTAAAAATAGCCAAAATTTTATAAAAACTATATAAAATACTTAGAATTTTGAATATTTTTACTAAAATATCGCCAAACATTTATAGTTGACATATGAAGGATTAGTAAGATTCGACAAGGTTTCTACATTTTAAAATAAATTTCCATTCTTAAAATCATCCCTGCCATGAAGGAATCAACATCTTGTACAATTGCCTTGTCTAGATCTAGGCCATACAATAATTACTTGAGATTTCCAAACAACTCTCCTGTCACGATCCTGAGCACCTGCAGTGCTCCACCTCGAAATCTCTATTCGAGACCTTCACTAAAAACAAAGGAAGACAGCCAAGTGAGATTGACACAAGCTCACCTCCAGGCAAATTTCAATGGATTCCTAGCTCAACCTTAACATGAACATCCCCTTGACAAAAATCCGGCCACGGCAGCCAAATAAGCATTCACCGCTCACCTCCAGGCCCATTTTCAATAGAGTTTTACCTAGCCTAAAAAGGCTTCATTACATGCAATTTCATGGACATCAAACCATGGGAAACAAAGTCTACCATCCATAAGCATGGTTGGTAGTAGAAGGGTATGCATTCCTATTTAGGTCTTACATCCGTATGTCCAATTACATATAATAATTTTACATTTACAACTCCACAATAAAAAATGTTCATATGGTAACTTAACCATTATCGTCTTCCCGTTTTTCCATTTCTCGTCCTAGGCTGCACCTTGCCATTGCTTGTCCATTGGAGATTCCATGCTCATATTTCACTACAGGTTGCAGCTCCATCCATGAACAACCTCTCTCAGCTACTAGCACTTCTGTCGTCATTTGTTACCTCCACTGTCTTCAAGCAAGCACATAAGGTAAAATTTTATCTCCCGTTGCAGACTCCAACACCTTGTGAAAGACCTTTAGTGCGCAATTATCACAACCACACACATCCTCTTGAAATTTGGAAATTTCATATTTGGAACTGGAGCTATGCAGATCTGGAACACTCTTTCAACTTCCCATATGAGTTCGGTTCCAAAAATGCTCCCCTCCACTTCTCTGAAGAATCTGCAGCTCTACAAGTATTGCCGTGAGGAACTATTTTCCTATAAGACTCTCATCAGGCACATGAGATCCCATTACAATAACCCAACGGAAGGAGAACAACATGGGGTTTCTGAGGACAAAGAAGATGTTTCCAACAATGAGAGCGACTCAAATTTGAATCCACAGTGGAACAAAACAAAGGGCAAGAGATCGAAACGCCCCAGACATCATCGACCCAATTCAGAAGAAGAAGAAGCAGCAGTAGAAACTACTATGAGCTCTGAAAAATGAAGAAGTAGAGTAGATGGAAAATTTCTTGGTGATGCAAGTGGATACATTTAGAACTTTCATATTTCCATGGCACATAAGCACAATAATAACTCACACAGTCTCCTTCTCAAAGGCTCCTTCTATTTGGCACAAACATCTCACTACACTTGGCTCCTTATTTCATTTCGGCACTCTTCTCACTATAGGTGTCGTGCCGCTCAGAGATCTCCTGCACATTTATATACAAGATCGCTTGCCTCTCACCAGGAACAACAAAACGCATCACTGCTTGGTAGAACCCTTTTAACTCTCAGGTGGAATCACATCGCCTCTACTAAGTAAATCTCAGGACTATTCAGGCGCATATCTAGTCAACCTCAAAGGATGTGACCTCTACTTGCGGCCTCCTAACAGACACCTCCCTTTCAAGAAATCCAACATGAACTCACTGGTCTTCACCAGATATCTCTGCTCCTAACGCACATGCAACCCAGATCGAATTCCTGGGGCCGTTGTCTTTCCTTATGCAGTGCACCTTGGCAGATCTCTCTAGGTATAAGCTCAATTTGTAACACCTTCTTTCCATATGAAATATGGAACTAAGGAGGCTCGACTCCTCTCTATTGGCACAGAAATTCCCAAACCTTGTCGCTCCTTTCCAATGCACAGGTGACACTGACCTCTTCCTGTGCACATGGTGATCGCAGGCTCCTCCTTTGTGACACAACCTGGTGGCTCTTCCATAGGTATGTTGGTATGAAAATCATGGATCAAATAACTTGAAATTTGCGGCCCAATCCACGTATGCAAGACACGCAGACAACACTTGAGTTTCTCCTCCTCACAAATCTACTCGTGCTTCTCAAACCTGACTCTTCTAGCCTCATGGATCTCCAATCACTAGATCTGATACCACTTGTTAGGCCTGGAACACCCACAAAGATCACACATATGCAACAGAGAATGCAGAAATCAAAGAGACAAACACACATCCATTTAATAACATAGAAGACAACAATTTATGTGGTAAAACCCTCCTTCGCCTCATGAGGGAAACATCCAAGGGACAATGGAAAAAACGTTATATTAGCATAAACCATGAGATTACAGCCATCCTTAGGAAATCGGGTAGCCCAAGAGAGGGCTTGAATCCCCAGCTCATTAAATTCCTTTAAGGCATTGATATTTATACACCTCCTCCTTCAGTTATACAAAACTGAAAACATTTAATACTGCCCCTATATTTGTTGAGTAGTTTCAACAATATCTTGTTGGAGAAACCACCATGAACAACTAGACCAATTCAGGTCAAATAGTTCACTTTCTCAACACAACGAACAACATCCAAATATCACATGCACCCCTCAACACAATCATGAAACAACAATTCCAAAGAAACAGGTAGAATAGAGAGAGCTTCATCCATGTTGGAGAAACTAAAATGTTTGTGTGTTTGAGAAGAATACATAAGTTGTATACATTTAACATAATTCTCACCACCATAACTATTTATTACCTTGATTTCAATAGGTGGCTGTGAAGATGAACGACCAGAAAGCATTGTTTCATAAAGCTGTGATTTTCTCAAAACTTGAGAATGAAGATAAAGATGATTTCCAGGGTAATATGTTCCATCCAAATCGATCAAGTTTACTTTTAGGTCAGCAATATTCTTGTCTCTGAAATGCATCAGCTATTTGGCCATTTACACTCTGTAAATAGAGAGATTCTTGCAAACACAGACCACTATGCACGTCAACCACCCCCCTCTCCTAGGGTGATGACCCGACGATGTTCATTTAATTCAACTGCGATCACCTCCACCTTCAAATGTCCCCCACCAGGCACGACGCTTGTGTGACTTTGATGGATCTCCAAAGTATTTCACGGGCTAATCTCTTTGCCCTCCCTGGGAAGATTGCTCATTATGCTCATTCCTCTACCCAACAAGTTATCCTTCCTTCCCTTGTTCCTCCTTCCATGATCGAGTTCCCTCACTATTACACCCTCCTTCCCTGACCTCATGCACCTATTTCACCCCCACCACCCTTTTGCGAGACGCACCCTGGTGTCTTCATATTCCTAGAATGCGAGTTCATTCGCTAAGATCCATCTCACGCTCAGCCTAGAGTGGTCGTACTTCTTACGCTTTACTCCCCTATTGCACCTTTCCCTGCCACAACAACGTGACTTAATGTCTCTCCCCTCCTCTAGGTGAAGTAGATGACAGCAAGCCGCCCTATGTTCCTCCCATGACTTTTTTCACATGTTCTCTTCCCCACAATCTGGATGCAGCCTCCAGTTCATCCCCCCTGCCTCGACCTCATCCAGTGTTCACTGATGCTCAGAGGGAAACCATCTTGGAGATGTGTCGTGACAATGCAGAAATGAAATTTCGATAGGAGCTGATGGAGAAGCACCTGGACTAGATTTTGGATTCAGGAGCAGAAGACCCTTCTCAACACTGCACGAAAGAGGAATTGCTACAGGATACCATGCAGCCGAAGTGGTCAGATTCATCCGAGCATACTTTCCCCTATAGCTACACAAGAAATTAATCTACATGGTCTGTTATTTTATTTTTTTCCTAGCCTTTGTTTGGCCTACCAAACCACAGATTTATCTCTTCTGCTATATTAATAGGCCTAGCTTAGTCATATCTATTGTTCATCCTGTCAGTATGTTAGATAGTAATTGCTACAACAAAATTTTATGGAACTTCTATCTCTGGTGGTGGGGCTAGTTTCCTTTCATGGCAACATCAGCACCAGTTTCTAAGACATTATATGTAAATTTTGATTTTGAAAGTTAATACAAACTACTAGCTTACCAAAAAAAAAAAAATCCATTGAGACCAATTGATTTGTGGCACCTTAAGAATGTAAGAGATTACAACGCCCACTTTCACTATGTATCTCATGAGAGTTTTTTATTATTTTAGAAATGTTTATTTTCTTCTTTTCACTTTTAATATAAATTATAATTATTCTATTATTTTAAGGTGATCCAGAGATATTTTACCTGTGAGGGAAGATTCAATATGATTTATGGATATCACTTTAGACTTTTGTTGCACTTCACAGGAAAAGATATAATGAACATCCCTTTCTATTTGTTTAGAAGTATGGGGAAATGGTTGATAGGGTCCAAGCCAAGTTCAAGGCTATGGACACAAGTGTCTTCCACTCAGGGTTGATTAGGATTCTTTTGATGGAGGAGTTGAAGAAAAGAAACATAGCTTGGGAGAAATTCATTGCCTCTGCAAATATGCAACTAAATGTAGCCCCTACTCCTCAATCTAAGGTGGAGATCCCTCTTCAAGATGAGATTTCTATTCACATAGAGACAATCAAAAAGACAAAGGGAAAACACATTGCTAAAGATAGTGAAGCTCCTAAGGAAGTTGAAGAAGAAGAAGGGGGAGCTCATCACTCTCCACAGAGGGAATTTTCACCCCAATCTGCACCAGAACTAGAGGAAGTTCCCTCAGCTAAAACCACAGTAAAAAAAGGGAGAAATTTACTCTTTCCCTCATCTACCGTTGCAGTTGAGACTAGAGATAGGATGCCCTTCACCAGGTCATTAGCCTAGAAGGAAACTGTTGAACAAGAATCCATAACACAAGATCCTATCAAGAGGAAGGATAAGGGAAAATTTGATATTGCTGAGAAACAGGTTGAAATCATAGACATAACTACTCTCCCTGAGAAACCTACCTTTAAAATATTGATCATACAACTCAAGGATGCCAGAAATGAGGTTTCTCACCAGAAGGAAGAAGGGTTGGCTGAGAGGAAAAAGTTGAAGGAGCTCATGGATATGTATAAGGAAGCCATTGATCTGGCTAGGTTTACAGCAATGAGATTTTTTCCCCTCCATAGGTAGCTTCCGAATTTGTACAAGAAGAACAAAGACTTCCAATATCAGAACAAAAATCTCAAGGTGGAGTAACAACCCTTCAAAGATGAGTTTTCTCAAAGAAATCTTAATGTGCTAGCTCAAGATGCAACTAGGAGAAGTACTAGACTAAGGAGATGAGATGAAGTGGTTGAAAGACCCTCAATTTTGGTGATGATCATCCTTTCATTTTGAATTTTTGTGGGACATATCATAATTATAACTTCTTAGGAGGCATCTACAGGCTTATACACCTTATTGCTAAGGATTTTGGGTATTTTTGTCTCAAACTGCATTACACAGAAAGCTATAGGACATTTTGTAGCGCCTGGCACCACGAAATGATCTACACGGACAAAGTTGCAGGTGCGCTACAGAATACGCTGGGAAATCATTTACATACACAGAAGCTGCACAATCACTATGAACTCCACTGTGAAATCACCTAGTCAGACCAAAAATGAAAGCTTGCTACAAACTCTATTGTGAAATAGTATACATAGGCGGGCGCTGCAGAATTCGCTATGAAATTCACTACAAAATCTGTTATGAACTGGCTGATACAATCAACACTTCAGGGTTCGCTGCGAATTCAAATTTTGATGGGTTTTGAGGGAATCAACGACCACCAGGTGGCATATGGAGCTTAGTACAGATGCTTGGAGGTCAGTTGGAGCCATTGGACACATGGGAGTGATAGATATGCACCCAAGGAACAACTCATTATGCAAAGATTATAGTGTTAGAGTTGTTGCCAACATCTTCCCTGTTTTTAGCAGTTTGTTGTTTCCACTTGTACAGATGTAGCATTTTCAGTTTTAAGTGGGATAATCCTAGGTTAGAGGATCCATCTCGAGTTGTATGTTGTCACTCATTGTTTAGACTATAAATACAACATTATAATGACATTTTTGGGTTTTAATGGTTGAACATAGACTCCCTTATGTAATGCTTTGATGTAACAGAGCCAGACTTGGGTTTTAATGTATGAGATCTGAGACATGTTTCCTAGTAGAATTTAGTTTCATTTTCCATAATATTGCTTCCTTATTACTCTGATTTTCTCATTATTGAATGATTCAATTGAGATATTATAGTTTTGTTACAATGTATGCTTGATTGTGATGTTGTTGTAATTGTTTTCGGTGTTTTAAAGTTTAGATCAAGAAGTTCTTGTGTTTGAGATTTTTCTTCACTTGTCTACTAGTAAGGCCTGATGCTAGTAGTAGAATTATTCATCCTTCTCCTTAAGTCTTCCATCTACTCACATTTATCTTTAAATCACTGACTGAAGTTAGCCAAGACCTCACTTGCTTATGCATTCTTGCCTAGAAATTTATGTGTTTAAATATTGCTATGCTGAGTTTTGTCCATTTGACACTCCATCGTAAAATTACCATTACAAACCTATTTCATGGGTACTGGGATTATCCTATAGCAGTCTGAGGGTGACTCTCAGTGCTAACAACCTCTTTCTGGTTGTAGCTAGAGAATTGGGGAGTTGGAGCTTCCCTTAGGTTGTAGTTTTAGAAATCTAGGGGGTTGGAGCCTCCTTCTAGTTGCAGCTAGAGAACAAAGGAAGTCGATGCTTCCAATGAATGTACTTCTTAAATATATATAATAAAAAAAATTATGTGGTTTTCTCCCGCATTAGGTTTCCACGTAAAAATACAAGTGTATTGTGTATGTGTATGATTGTTCATTGTTCATGGTTTATTTATTCTGCACTTGTTGAATGATATTGGTAAACTGATCATAAGGATAACAACACTTAAATATGTTGTGGTTAAAAAGGATTAAAAAACAATATTATTGATTGACCCCCCCCC
>JASDQU010308882.1:14141-28928 GCA_032191745.1 Picea mariana | reverse complement strand
GCGTGTGACAACATGTCTGAATTTCTTGTCCTCTTCAACATCTTCATAGTCGAAGTATGTGTCTAGAGCTCTAATCCAGTCTAGAAGCTCCTCTGCATCCAAGTTTCCCTCGTAAATTGGAATTTCCATCTTTGCCTTTGCACCCATCCTTGCAATAGCTCTGATCAAACGCTCATTTGATGCATCTTCAGCTGCAACTTCCTCTTCACGTTCATCCTCAACTTGACTCTCGGAATCACTCAAATCCCCTGCACTGGCTGTGCATCTTTGCGTTGTCTCCATGTCTTCGAGTCTAGCTCAGAGATCATGCATTTGTCTCTCTATGGCTGGATCTGCCATCTACCTACCTCTTCGTCGCTGCACTTCCCTATCCTCTGGATTGGGTGATTGTCTATCTCTCCTTGGCGGCATGGTGGATTCTCTTCTCTGCTACAGAAAGCAAAGAATCTTTCTGAGCTCTGATACAAAACTGACGCAGACGTGCTCCACAGGGCACGTCCACTCACAGGATCTTCTTTTCCCTCAGCCTGAAGAACACTGACCGGTCCTTCTATTTCCCTATCGGGAAATCTACACCCACAAAATCCTTCGAGCGATCCCCCTCTTACTTATCAGGGAATCAAACTTCATGGTATCGCAAGGTCAATGGTCGAGCGCTGGTGTTTCGAATCCCCAAAACCCAATGCAAGTCAACGTTGACCCTTCCTTTACCCTGTCGGGATTTCTCCTATCGTGATTTCGCTACTCGCGATAATTAAAAAAATGGATTTACTGAACCCCGATGTGTTGGTACTCCGATGCACATGTGGGTTGACCTGTCCACATCCCTATCACCTCAATTGGGATTTCAGACTTCGCGGGATCACGAATCCTAATGCCAAATGTTTCGGGACTTTATTTTCCCCGAACTCCGCTAACTCATGCCACATGTCCTCCACTTTCTCCACTGTGGCCCCCGCTATCATCCAACTGTCGGGATATCACATTTCACGATTCCAAACTGCCAGAGTATCTTGTCCTCAGGATCTCCAATACGCTGAACCCCGACTCCGTCAGGTCTTTCGACACGCATCCCAAATGATGGACGGTTTTGAGCTCGTCGGGATATCGCGGTTCCTCCTCAGAGAATGTCGACCGTCTATCTCTGCTTAATGATTCCTGCAAAATGAACCAGTTACTCCTCATGGAACTCGTCCTCCTGTGTGCAACTTACAACACTTCTTGAACCTTCACAGCACAACACTCGGTGCTCCCCTTAAACGGTTTTTTGAAGGCCTTACCCTTCCTGACCTTAATTGCAATTTTGAGTTCTTAGAGAATACTCCTTGCAAGCACTCCTTGTGGTAACCCTTCAACACATCTAAGTGATGAAGTCCCTTCGACTCTACGCACTCTTGCAGCAACAGTCCTTCTATGCTTCACTCAGGTTCGCAACCCTGAGACTTTTTCTCGGCCTGCGCACTCCCTGCATGGCTCCTATGCCCTACTACACTTATGGGTGAATGAGAAAAAAGGTTAAACTACCTGAGCCTTTTGGTCAACGCACTCCTTGCAGACACTTCAACTGCACTCCTTGCAGGAATCCTCTGGCTCAAATAGAGAAACAATTGAAACTCATTCCTTCTTCCTCTCAGACTTCAATTCAAACATGAAATCATATACACAGCATATAAAAGCAAATGTATAACAAGAAGCAAACATTCATGAGAATATCAACATCAATACACAGAGAACAGACACAAAACCATGAATTTGAACCAATCTCTTCTATTAATTCAAATATCTATACATGGGTGTTCTCAAACAACTCTCTGCATGCTCTTGCTCTTCTTCCTCTCCAGAATTATGTTACAATGCACAATGAGGGTGTCTATATCCCGTTTCCCTCTTTCTCTCTGAAATTGTCTAATCTAGTATTTAATTTCTATCTACCTGCATTAACTAAATTAAATGTTGTCTATCTACTAAGGACGAGAGCGTATGGCTCAAGGTCCCGATTACAATATACAAGTGCACCCCATTAAATGGCCACATTTATGTTTGGCGCGTCATCTTCAAGGAAAATTCAAAAGTTTGTGCTGGACGCCTTCCAGTTGTCCAATGCTTCCGCGCTGGCTCGCTTGATGTGTTGGTGATGCTCCTGCATCACCATTTGACACTCCATTGTAAAATTACCATTACAAACCTATTTTATGGGTACGGGTCTTATCCTCTAGCAGTCTGAGGGTGAATCTCAGTGCTAACAACCTCCTTCTAGTTGTAGCTATAGAATTGGGGAGTTGTAGCTTCCCTCAGGTTGTAGTTTTAGAAATCTAGGGGGTTGGAGCCTCCTTCCAGTTGCAGCTAGAGAACAAAGGAATTTGATGCTTCCAATGAATGTACTTCTTAAATATATATAATAAAAAACATTATGTGGTTTTCTCCCACATTGGGTTTCCACGTAAAAATACAAGTGTATTGTGTATGTGCATGATTTCTCATTGTTCATGGTTTATTTATTCTACACTTGTTGAATGATATTGGTAAACTGGTCATACGGATAACAACACTTATATATGTTGTGGTTAAAAAGGATTAAAAAACAATATTATTGATTGACCCCCCCTCTAAGTAATCCAACAATTGGTATCAGATCAGGTCCTTCAAAAGGAAGTCTAACAACTAGAAGGAGATCATGGATTACTCTAAGATTGGGATACCCTAGTTTGATGGAGAATATTATGCCTTCTGGAGAAGAAGAATGAAGACACACATAAAGGCATTAGGATTTGATTTATAGTGATCAATAGTAGATGGATACAAAGCACCAACCACTCCTCCAATAGTTAAAGATGGAAAGAAACTTGAAGAAAATAATTCAAGAGCTACAAGTGCACTCTTGAATGGTTTGACTAAATCAATATACACCAAGGTTATGCATTGTGATTCTATGAAACAAATCTAGGAAAAACTAAAGAACGTAAATGAAGGAGATGAGAAAGTCAAGGAAGCTAAACTTCAAATTTTCAGAGAAAATTTTGAACAACTTAAGATGAATGAAGATGAAGACACAACAACCTACTTTTTACGAGTTGATGAAGTACTAAACAGTATCAGAGGTGTAGGAGATGACTTAAATGAACAATTTGTTCTAAAAAAGGTATTGAGATCTCTACCAATAAGATTTGATTCGAAGATTTCAGCACTAGAAGAGAGAGTGGACCTAGCTACATTAACTATGGATGAGTTGCATGGGACATTCACATATTACGAGATGAGAACAAAACAAGACAATCCAGTTACAAAGGAAGCATCATTCAAAGCATTAAGAAGACAAAGAAAAAATACAAGAAAAAGGAAAAGTCAGACAGTAGCAACAATGATATCTCAAAAGACGATGAAGAAGTAGCAAACTTCGTCAAAGGGATGAAAAATGGAACTGACAACTACAGAGGTAAGATTCTATTGTTTTGTTTTAATTGTCATGGTATTGGTCATTTTTCTAGTGAATAGACGCATAAGAAAAAAGAAAAGAAATGAAGACAATGACTCTAAGAGGAAACAAATATACAAAGGCAAAAGAACCAAAAATATTTTTTTCAAGAAAAGCCTTTGCACCAAAAAAGACAGATCCTCATCAAATGAAGATGAATTCACTGATAATGATATAGAAGGGGTTATATTCATGGCAGTAGAAGACTCCAATGAAGAAGGCACTGAAGAAGAATATAAAGAGGCAGAAGTTGATTACATAGAAGAATTGTTGAGTGCCATAGAAGTTATAAAAAGGGAAAAGAAGAAAAATATGTCACTACAGGCATAACTAAAAAGAAAAGAGGGAACTCAAAATACCAACTCCAAAGAAATAGAACAAATGACCACTAAATTAAAAATCCAAGTAGAATAATACAAGAGAATTGAAGAAGTACTCAAAGAACGGTTAGAAGAAAAAGACATGATCATTGGAAGTTTGGAAGTAGAAATTGTTATATTCAGAAAATCCCTTCAGAAGAAAAACATGCAGAACAACTCTAAAGTTTTGGATGAGATTATTAGCAGTCAAATTCCACGTCATGACAAGTTCGGACTAGGATTCAACCAGACAAAAAAGGGATCAAGCTCCAAAACAACGGATCATGAAAGAAAGAAAAGAAGTTATGCAAATACAGTCAGAGGATCTAATGAAAAGAAAGAAGACAAGAAGCTTAAAAAGGAAGATCACATATATACTCCACCTCCAAGGAGATTCAGAGTTCAGAATCAGTAGCAGTCAGAAGTAAAAATATCTCAATAAGAAGAAGGATTCAGAAAAGAAGCACCATTCATAAGATATCCAGCTCCTAGGTATCAAATAATTTTTACTGGATTATGTTATTCTTATAATAATTTTGGGCACAAGGTTGTGAATTGCATAGCCAACAACAGAAATAAAAACAATTATGAAGGCAATACAAGAAATGCTTATTCAAGAAGGCCAAGTCAAATGCGTAGCATAAACTACAACAGGTTTGAATCCTTGAGTACCGAAGTGGAATTCTACAAGTGAAACAACTTTGGACACATGGCCAAAGATTGTAGAATGAAAGTTCCTCCAATAGAATTACAATAGAATAATAGCATTCACAGGCAGGAAACATAAAGAATATGGGTAAGAAAGAAAAATTAGTACAACAAGGAAGAATGCACACTTTCTCTACAAGCTCAAAACAAGAAACATGGTTGGTATGTTGACAGTGGTTGTTCAAATCACATGACAGGTGATAAGGACAGGTTTCTAACTTTGAAAAGGGAAGAAGATGGATCAGTCTATTTTGGAAACGACAACTCAAATAGAATCATTAGTGAAGGCACAATCAAGATTGGAAGTAAGGATAACAAGGCATAAAATGTTCTACTAGTGGAAGATATGAAACACAATATTCTGAGTGTAATTCAAATGTGTGACCAAGGTCACAAACTTGTGTTTGTTTCATAGAAATGTGAGATAAGAAAAGAAGATTTAGGCAGAGTGGTGGCGACAACTGTGAGAACTCCAAGCAACATATACACACTAAGTGAAATTGGAAAATAAAAGTGTTGTTTAGGAAAGGAAGATGAAGTTTGGTTATGGCATAGACTGATGGGTCACATAAACTTTGATAATATCGTCAAGGTCATCATAAAGAAATCAGTTGGTGAAATTCCCCAGATTGTGAAGCCAACAAGTACATTATGCAATCATTGTCAACAAGGAAAGAAAACAAAGACCAAGTTCAAATCAAATGAATACTCCACAAAAATACCATTAGAAATTGTGCATATTGATCTAGTTGGACTGATGATCTAAAAATAGAAGGCTGACTTGCTATGCTATGCAAGCACCCTCTACTTCATAAAAATAAACTTTACAGGACCTTGCTTCATGTGTATAAATATGCAAGATAAACTTATGTGTTAAGTTCATGTATCTTCTTGTAAATGATTATGTGTGAGGAAATGTTCTTTTAGATGGTTAAATGTGTACTTGAAATAAATACACAACAACACAACTTGCAGAAAATAAACCATCAAACGCACAACAAGAACAATATGATAAAGGAGTTCACCCCCCTCCGGGCTACATCTCCTTGAGCCTCCATTAATGGACTTGGCTCTCTGGGATTAATTTTTCAAAATTTCTTTTACAATCTTCTGCTCAAATCTAATGGAAAAACGGACTGTACCATTGAGATCAGAACACATAAAAACCCCAAAAATGACTAATAGAACTCTGAAAACGGATCATGGCTCCTCCGGGCATGACCTCTTCTACATGTGGCCATAAGCTTCTCTAAGCTTCTCTTTGGAAAAAACACCTATAAAAGTCCTCAAAAGCCTCTGAAACCCATCCCAATGTGTTTAGAGCATATCAATTGGCCAAAAATGATTATTCAATCATAGAAAACAAACATAGGCTCACCAAAACATGTCCTCAATCAATGAGGGATTCAAGCTCCCTGTAGCTTGTTGAAACTTCAATGGTGAAAAAATTGTAGAAGAAGTCTTCAAATGGCCTTGATAACAACACCAATGGATTCATCACGTCCAAAAACCCCTAGCTAGGCTTTTACGGCACCTCAATCGGCCAAAAGATGAGGAAGATAGGCCTCCTGTCATTTTCCTCCTTCAAGCTTGCTAAAACTGGTTCGCCAAAACGCACCTCTGTGTGCATGAACTTGGCTCACACACATTTTAAAGCGTGAAAACCCAGCCCCGTACGCAACCACGCAATGGTGCAAACTGTAGGACGGTTAAGGGCGCGTCAGCCCCTAACCGCCTCGGCACCTGGGCATATGAAATCATGTGACCGCGCACATTTGGCAAAGTGGTTAAACGATTTTAAAACTACCCACGCTCCTTTCCATAGAGCCAAGGGTCATGTGGCGCATACAATATGACTAGGGATATGGGTTAAACCACCCACGCACCAACGGTTATAACTGCATACATTTATATTACGGTCACATTCTTTGCAATAAAACCACGGCTATGTAATTTGAAGCCCGCGCATATTTAACGGTCAGTTATACCATATGGTATGGTCATATACGTTGATACAAAGGACCGCGCCACATTTTAATATATGGTCATATGTGTATAATGGAACCATGGGTCAGGGCTAGGCCCTGGCCCGACCCCCCCGCGCCAATGTAAACAATGCAAACATAAATATTTTTAAACACATATGCCTATCAAGCAACAATGTGTGGCCCATTGGCCGGGCGGTCATGTGAAGGTGTTAGGTGTTGGGGAGGTCCGGGGGTCGAACCCCGCGAACTCCCATATATTTTACATACAACCCAAAAACCAAATAATGAGTGACACGTGGCGCCCACCGATTAGGCCACGTGTCCTCATATCATTTGCCCATAAATGGACACGTGTCAGCTCCTGACTTGCCAACTGTCAACCAACCATCATCTACCATGTCACCTTTGTACGGTTGTACGGCCTGTACGGCCCTACCACGTCAGATCATACAGACTGTACGGACTGGTACAGTCAGCATCAATTTTTTTGCCTGTTTGACTTGGCGAACAAATCGCGATATCTTCTCCATACGGTGTCCATTTAACAAAGTAAATATACCACCGAAATCAAAAAGACGAGACAGACGCAATGGCACCGTTTTCATTGCATTCCGAGCACTTTGAAATTTGAGCAAAATTTGATCCCCTTGATCCAGATTTTGATCAACCGACTAGAACAAAAGGTTTGAAATGTGAGAAATACTTTATGCTATTAGTTGATGAATATACAATAATGATTGAAGATTGTTTTCTCAAGAAGAAGTGAGAGGCATTTGAGAATTTCAAAATGTACAAGGAGATGGTTGAAAATGAATTAGATTCGAAAATAAAATGTTTGAGATTAGATAATGGAGGAGAGTTTACCTCAAAGGAATTTATGGAATTCTGCAGTAAGCATGAGATAAAGAGGCAATTCTCCTTTGCCAGGACACCACAACAAAGTGGGTTCGTCGAAAGGAAGAATAGGACAGTACATTAAATAACCTGAACTACGTTAATGGATTCCAATTTGACAAACATTTTTTGGGTACAGGAAGTGTATAGAACAATTCACATTCAAAATAGAGGAACGCTCATAAACAACAGTGATAAAACTCCCTACGAGCTATAGAAAGGAATACCAACGAATATAAAACTTCCTACGAGAATACGAATAAGAGCGATCCTGGTGACCCTAGGGGGATTGAGATGGAGATGGAGAGAGATGGAAGTGAATCTCTTATAGGTAAAGTCTAAGTGGAGTGAAATGTGGGAAGATATTCCTTGTAAGTCAAGAGATTTTCCCCCAAAGGTATATTACTTCTCTGGATGATTGTACCTGCCCGAGACATAAGAAAATCCAACTTGCAATGATATATGTTAGTATGGATTAGAAATTTAAGCTTGTTATACCTAATTTGCAGCAATATATGATAGTTTATATCAGTAAATAAAGCATCTAAATCAGCATACAAATATCTAAACTAGTCAAGCAAATCAGCATCAACATTAGCAATGAATATAGGCTGAAAAATGGCACTTTGAAGATGAATAAAGCAAGTTGTTATAACATTTATATTTCTGCAGAAAATTGCAGCCTTATGGCTGTGGTTTTCAGTCACTTATATCAACAAATTACACCATCAAAATATGCCAACAATTATCCCAAAAGATGCACCCTAGTTAGTAGAGTAAATGAGAAAAATTTAGGAGCTAGTTTAGGGTTACTTCAAGAGTTATGGTTAGTAGTTTATCTAGCTTAGATTAGCCCTAATGGTTGTAGTTTAGGGTTTGTAACAAAAATTAAATTAGTGGGAAAGAGAGGACTCCCTAATAGGGGAATACACCTCTCAATGAGGCAAACCAGCTCCAAGCAAGAGATCTTTCAAAAGATAAAAAAAAATCATGTTTCCCAAGGCAATGATTTTATATCTCCAATGCAAAAATACATGACTAGTGCCTTTACTATTGAGTTAATGGAGTCAAATAAGAGAAAGAGCTAGAGAAGCTACTTCCTTGGGGATGTAATCCCTTTTACTTTCCAAGGCAAGTTTCTCTATCTAGGGTTTAAGCTAACAGGGTGTATGCCCTTATACTTCTCTTAGCAAACCATTATTTAACCAATAACATGAAGCATAAAATGATGAAGACTATGGTAGGGGTGTATGCCCTTATACTTTGCACCTAGCTCCTAGCACAACAATCCTTGACTTGAAAGAATGATAGCATAAGATTAAAATACCATACCAAAATAAAGAAAGATGTTAAGATAATCCACCATAAACCTAGAAAGAATTCATCCAAGGCTAGCGCCTCACTCCTCCATAAACCATTCATCAAGATAGATATAAACAAGGCAAAAGAGATAAATAGAGCCAAATATAGCGAAAATTTTAGACCAATACATCTCACAACAAGGGAGAGTTATGTTCAAATGAGATCTTATGATTTCTTATTTAAACAAAATGTCACCAAGGTGACTTGTCCATAAATTAAGGGTAAACCACAAGACTAGGGGTCAACAAGCCTAATCTTGCCCCCTTTAACAAAATAATATTAAACAATTCATTTAAAGTTTCACTTTTGCACAAATAAACCCTAATTTTACATGGATGTCTCCCCTTTAGGAGACGTTTTGCCACTTAGAAGAAGTCGTTGGTGTTGGAAAAGCATGGATAGGCCTCCAAAGGCCACATGTCAAGCATCTAGACAATGTCAAGTGTAGGATGGCCTACTCATCCTTGTTCTCATGTGATCATAATCAAAACCAACTAATCTAGAAAAAGAAAATTTTGACATTTTTCCAAAAAATTCTAAACTAAGCATGACGTTAATATGTAAGTAGAACAAAATGAAAATGAAATGCATCTAAATTAGTATGAGAAATCAAGATGAAAATGCAGGGAATCAAAATGAATTACATACTTACCTGGGGCATGGGCCCTGAAGAATTCATTTGACCGAGATGTGAGGTTGGAGAAGAGATCCATCTACCAGTAGTGGCATCTTTCTTGCGTCTAATGTTGTCAGATAGTACCTTTCTTTGTCAGACTTCTTCTTGATGATGTAAGGGCCAAGCCATTAGTTGTTATCTTTCTGGTCATATCTGGGCTTTCCCTTTCTTTTGTCCCACATGAGTACACAAATTCCTTCATTGAAATCGATGCAAGGTGTATTATTATCGTGTGGAGGCTCTATGTGGACTGTATCTTTGATGATTTCTTCATGTTTCTCATCTTATTTCTTCAAAATTTGGATAGACCCTGGTTCCTTCCCATGGTATTTTGTAAGTTTCTCTTTATATTGATCTTTCCATGGAAGAAGCGTGCCTATGGAGTCCTCCTGCATAAAGGGTAGCTCAGATGGATCATACTCAATGGTCTTTGGGAGCACATCATAATCGCATTTCCTGGCATAATCAGGACCATCAGGATCCATCACGTGTCTATCATATTTCTCTCGATTATATAGTATCTGAAAAGTGCCATCTCCCATAGGAATGTGTGCATGGGTGAGATCCATGCTAAGGAAACCCCCAAGAGTAGTGGACCAGCTCCTAGACAAGAGAATCCCCAAAGCATCTGGAATGTTGATCACTACTATGTCCATGAGAATGTTGATATGTTGAAAATCAATCAAGAAAACCTCAATGTCCTCACATACCCCGAGAACTTTGACTTTTTTGGAATCAATTCCACACACATTTCCATAAGGTCGGTTTGTCTTCAAACCAAGTTGTTTCATTACCTTTAATGATATGACATTTTTTGAGGCCCATGAATCAAGCATGCAATTGTTCAAGGGGAGGTCTTTCATGCCCAATAAAAGATAGAAAGGAGGGTTCTTGTCCCTTCACCGATCGAGATACATAGTTTTCAACATGATGGGAGGATCCTCCTCCTTGGCTGGCACCTGTAAGATTTTCAAAAATTTTCTTTTCACAAAAGGGACCTTACACATCTTTGTCACTACGACCATCATATTCAATTTTCCAAACATGCTTGCAACATCTATATTCAACTGAATGTCATCTATAGGAGTTTGATTAGGAACCAACTCACATACCAGTGGTGGAGGTGGTGGAGTCACCTTTTCTACTAATGGAAGAGGAGTATCCAATTGTGATGGAGGGGCTGAAGCCTTTTTTCTTCTGTAGGTTAGAATTTACCTCCTCCTTAATTCCTTTATGTGATCAACTGTCAATTTATTTAAGGCCTGGATTCTTCCATCTCTTTCTCGTATCCTTCTGGCTTCATTGATCTGTTCTTGGGTAACCTGTTCATCGTTGAAATTGAAAATCATGAAGTTTATATCGTCATGATACTCTTCGTTTCATCGGGGGAAATCATATTCCCTATGGGTTTCTTGGCATGGGAGACACCAAGCTTCTATATCAACTATTCCAACATGTTTCAAAGTATCTGGGGCCTTTGCCTCTTGTTGAGGTCTTCGTTTCCAACCAGTGGCATCTCTTTGGTGTATGGAAAACTAAGGTCTGGGAGTATATTGATTTCTTTCAACTGTAGTCATACGGTTCATAAGTTGATTCTACCCTTGAACAAATTGAGTACTCATTTGGCCTATCTTCTAAGTCAGGAGAACAATCAAATCAGGAACATTGTTGTTGAAAACCTTCGTCCTTGATTATGTCTTGTTACGAGTGTACTAAAAAGGTTCTATTTTTTAATCAATGAGATTCTATTCAATGTCGATACTGAACTCTTTAGCCTCTGCCAATGATGTGGGATTTTTATCTTTAATAATGTATCAAAACTTCCCTTCAAAAGCATTCAGGTAAAAGAGATGAACTGATGATGTTGCAGGACGGTGATCTGTTGGAATTTGATTGTACAACCTATCAAATCTTGAAATCAAATCCTTTATTGTTTCATTCTCCTTTTTCTTTACTTGATTTAACTTAGTCCCAAGTGTCCCACCATCTTCTTTTCTCGACCATTTTTTCTTGAATAAGTTGGAAAAATCATCATAGGACATGATATGAATATCAAGGAGTCCTTTGAACCAATCAAGGGCTTCTTCAGTAAATAATGAAGTAAATAACCTCATGGCCACATATTCCTGATCAATACCTACATTGAAGACCCTAGAGGTCAAGTCTAAGTGGAGTGAAATGTGGGAAGATATGCCTTGTAAGTCAAGTGATTGTTTCCCCAAAGGTATAGTACTTCTCTAGATGATTGTACCTGCTCGAGAGATGATAAAATCCAACTTGCAATGATATATGTTAGTATGGATGAGAAATTTAAGCTTGTTGTCCCTAATTTACAGCCATAGATAAAAATTTATATCAGTAAAGAAATAATCTAAATCATCATACAAAGATCTAAACTAGTTAAGCAAATCAACATCAAGATTAGCAATGAATATAGGCTGAAAAATGGCACTTTGAAGTGAATAAAGCAAGTTGTTATAACATGTATATTTCTGCAGAAAATTTCAACCTTATGGCTGTAGCTTTCAGTCAATTATATCTGCAAATTACACCATCAAAATGTGCCAACAATTATCCCAAAAGATATTCCCTAGTTAGTAGAGTAAATGAGAAAAATTTAAGAGCTAGTCTAGGGTTAGTTCATAAGTTATGGTTAGTAGTTTGTCTAGGTTAGATCAGCCCTAATGGCTGTATATTAGGGGTTTTAAAAGAAAGTAAAGTAGTGGGAGAGAGTGGATTCCCTAATAGAGGAAGACTCCTCTCAATGAGGCAAACCAACTCCAAGCAAGAGATCTTGCGAAAGATTAAAAAATCATGTTTTCCAAGGGAATGATTTTATATCTCCAATGAAAAAATATATGATTGGTTCCTTTACTATTGGGTTAATGGAGTCCAATAAGATAAATAGCTAGAGAATCTACCTCCTTGGGGGTGTAAGCCCTTTTACTTCCCAAGGCAAGTTTCTCTAGCTAGGGTTTAAGCTAAGAGGGTGTATGCCCTTATACTTCTCTTAGCAAACCCTTGTTTAACCAATAGCATGAAGCATAAAATGTTGAAGACTATGGTGGGTTTCTATGCCCTTATACTTCCCACCTAACTCCTAGCACAACAATCCTTGACTTGACAGAAAGATAGCATTAGAGTAAATACCATACCAAAATCAAGAAAGATGCTATGATAATCCACCATAAAAGCTAGAAAGCATGCATCCAAGGCTAATGCCTCACTCCTCCATAAACCATTCATCAAGATAGCCATAAAAAAGTGCAAAAGAGACAAATAGATCCAAATATAGCTAAAATTTTAGACCAATACTTCTCACATTGAGGGAGAGTTATGTTCAAATGAGATCTTATGATCTCTTATTTATACAAAATGTCACCAAGGTGACTTGTCCATAAATCAAGGGGTAAACCAAAATACTAGGGGTCAACAACCCTAACATTGCCCCCTTTAACAAAATAATATTAAACAATTCATTTAAAGTTTCACTTTTTCAAAAATAAACCCTAATTTTACATGGATGTATCCCCTTTAGGGGACGTTTTGCCACTTAGAAGAAGTTGTTGGTGTTGAAGAGGCATGGGCAGGCCTCCAAATGCCACATGTCAAGAATCTAGATAATATCCTCACAGTGAAGACCTTCTTCTCCTCAAAACATCCATGTGTCAATGAGTGGCACCTCACCACCAAGCCCTAACCCCCCAGGTGACATCATGCCTCTAGGAGTGATGGTTTGCCTCTCCTAGGAAAAATGTTTGACATGTGGGGGCTAGGCTATGTCTTCCAAGTCAATCTCAAGGCCTTCCAATTCTGATCATTCTCATCTGGCATGCGGGCCCTTGGAATACAACCTGTGGGCTTGTAGCCCCATGGAAGCCCGAGCTAGGCTTGTTCTCCAAAAACTATCCACCAACTAGGTCCTGCAAAGACAAATGAGCATGCCCTCCAAGGATCTCAAGTCATAACATCATGATAAGTGAATCCAATCAATAAATGAGCTATCTAAGCATGTGCATCAAATATCACTATATCCAACAATTAAATGCTTAAAGACACTATGAGACTTGTCAAGATTGAATATGGGAGGGTTGATGAGGTGTCATATTGGATAGATCTTTCCCTAATTCAAGGAGAATTTCAAAGAGATCCCTCTCTAGGTTGTGTAAAGTGGACGAAGTGGTTGGGGTCAAGACTTAATGGGCATAGGGCTCATGACATACAAGGGGTTGTAGTGTCTCATTCATGGGTTCCTTTTTAGAGGATGTGTGGTACCTTCGTCCGCAATGCACTTTTTCCAAGCCCATCAACTGCCTTTTATCTCTATTTATTTGTATTTTCTTTCAATATAGCATAAGGAAAGGTTGAAGGTCATTTCCCTGGTGTGGTGACCAGATGATGGCAATGTCACCCACAAACACCTGGTGGAAATGAGAATTTTGGATCGTGATGAGGCCCCCTTTCTCCCAGCCATGCAACTGAGATCCATTACCCTAGCTTGGTGACCATATGACAGTAATGTCATACCACTAGATAATAAGATATTCATGGACGTGATAGGTCGGCTCATGATGAGACCTTCTATCCTTCAACTAACCTTTTTATCATTCTTTATTATATTGTGGGTCCCCTTTACTCAAAGATAAGTGTTTCATTTCTTTTTTGGGTGATCTCTGGGAAAAGCATCTAGAAGTTTTATACAAGGATTTTATTTTTTACCCAACATCAACCCCTGATCCGGATTATTTTTGACACGAAATGAGAGTGGAGATATAACATAGAAATACTCAGAGATATTGCAAGAGAGACAATAATATAACAGAGATATAGCGGAAATATAACAAGAGTCACATATATACAGTAATACACTATTTCTATTAATGAAATAAATGTACATAGACTGTAAAATACAGAGTGAAAGACTCGCTAGAATGGTGGTAGCTTATCTCTGAGAAGAGATGTGACGGCTACGCGCATCCATGAGAAGATGATTATTACAATGAGGCTCTAAGGGCCTTTTTAACATAAGTAAAATCCAAAACCCTAACACTGGAAGATGAAAAGACAAAAGGTTTATGGGCCCCGATGGGGGTAGTTGATATGTCAACTTCCTAGGGGTGTAACTTTTGCATACGATCTCGGTTTGGGGTGATCAATAGCTCGTTGGAAAGATCCATCTGAGAAATACAACTTTTGGGTGAGCAACATGATTTATGATCCATGTTGCTCCCCGTTTTCTCAAAAAACATCGTTTAGGGCCTCAAAATGGCCCCGGAAGTTAAAAACTGCTAAAAATAGTAAATTACCAAAATTGCCAGAAACATGTTT
>JASDQU010308881.1:152998-164843 GCA_032191745.1 Picea mariana | reverse complement strand
AAAATGGTTGATGCACTCAACAGAAGAGTGCATGAATTGCATGCTACAACCATTAGCATGTACCAACCAGATTTGAAACATGAAATTTTCGAGGCTGCAAATTTAGATTTTCAATACAAGGAATTAGTGGCAAAATTACAACAAGCTAATTTGCAGCAGAAAATTGAAGAATACAAGCTAGATAATGATGGAATTCTAATGTACAGGAGCAGAAGTTTTGTACCAAATTCTCAGGAATTGAAAAATATGATATTGGGAGAAATGCATAATGTACCTTATGCTGGGCACCTAGGATATCAGAAAACTATTGCAGCTATAAAAAGCCAATATTATTGGCTAGGCATGAAGAAAGAGGTTGTTGATTTTATTGCCAAATGTTTGGAATGTCAAAAGGTAAAGGCGGAGCATAGGCACCCAACTAGTTTTCTACGACCATTACCCATTCTTGAGTGGAAGTGGGAAGTTGTAACCATGGATTTCATCACCAAACTACCCAGAACAAACAAGCAACATGATTGTATCATGGTAGTGGTGGATAAGCTTACTAAAGCTGCCCATTTTATTCTAGTTAAGCTCACTCACAAGGAAGCCAACATTGTTGATGTTTATATAAGAGATATTTTTTGATTACATGGCATACTCAAGACAACTGTGTCTGATAGAGATCCAAAATTTACCTCAAAATTTTGGAAAGGATTATTTAATGGATTTGGAACAAATTTGAATTTTAGTACAGCTTATCATCCAGAATTAGACGGAAAAACTGAGAGGGTCAATCAAGTGATTGAGGATATGTTGAGGATGTATGTGATAGATAAACCATCAAAATGGGAAGACTACCTACACTTGGTAGAGTTTTCTTATAACAATGGGTACCAAGAATCTCTAAAGATGAGCCCATTTGAGGCACTTTATGGAAGAAAGTGAAACACACTGGTAAGTTGGGATAACCCAATAGATAGAGCAGTGGTTGGGCCAGATTTAATCAGGCAAATGAAGGAGAAAATGTTGAAAATAAAACAAAATTTAAAGGATCCCAAAGACAGGCATAAAATATATGCTAATAAGGGCAGAACTCACATGGAATTTAAAATTGGGGACCATGTATTCTTGAAAGTGAAGGCCAACATAAGTTCCCTAAAGTTGGGAAATTGTTCAAAGTTGGCAGCTCGCTATTGTGGTCCATTTGAAATCCTAGAGAGGATTGGTCCAGTATCTTATATGATTGCATTGTCTGCATCTATGTCTATTCATAACGTATTCCATGTATCATTGCTTAGGAAATACATACCCGATGCTAATCTTGTTATTGATTGCAATGTGATTCAAGTGGAGCAAGAAGGAACTTTTCAAGTGCATATGGTATGCATTCTGGACAAGAAAATCATACAGCTCTAGAATCGATGTAATGCAGCCAGAATACCCGCATCTTTTTGAGGATTTTTTAAATTTTGTTGGATATGTGTGTACTTAATGCACTGAGGACAGTGCATAAATAAGGGGAGGGGATTGGAATATCCCTAGGCCGAACCCAATTGTAAATGTAAATGAAAATGTACTTAAGCTGGTGAGCTATTTGATATCTTTTTTTTGTATGCACCTTTCATGGAATAGTGCACACACGTACTGTGCATTAAAATGATGAAGTGTGCACATTCCTGGATACCGTGTGCAGCATATTAAGTGTGTGTGATATTGAGGCTAGCGAGCCTTTGTGTATATGTTTTTTTTTATAGGTTGGTGATCCAGTTATTATAAGCTAGGAGGCTTATGTTTGTATTAGTCCACAGAGCCTAGATGCTAAAGGCCGATGTGCCTATTTTTTTATATGTCTCATCACTAATATAAAATACATCATTGCATGCAGACCGACCATGTCAAAAGAGTATGTGGGACTAAAATCCACTAGTTAGGGAAATGGGGGGGCTAAAAGTTAAGGAAAAGGGGCTAAGCTAGGGAGATTAAGCAAAAAAGGAATATTGTATTAATATTTCTTAAATATAAAGTATGGATAATTATTTTATCCTAAGTTCTAAAGATGGGGACAAGTGGGCCAAAGTAGCTCCCAACATGACAAGTGTCAAGTTGGGGACATGCATACATATAGTTTGGACTTAGTTAATTTCCCATCATTCCTTCCATCAATCAGCCAGGATTCCATGACCATTTCACTCACACGGTTAGTTATCCTTCATACCTTTTTGTCACTGTAACTAAACTTGTATCCATAACCATAATTGTTTGTGTATCTAGTTAGCTTGAGAGATAGACTAAAGAAGCGGGTTTTCAAGCTAGTGGGATATTGAAGAGGTGGGTTGTCAGGCCCGTGATAATTCTCTCTAGGTGAGAGAATTGTTGGGAATTGATTTCCTAAAGGTGCTAAACTGCAGTTATAGGGCTCTGAGACTTCATGTCCGGCCTATTGCTGAAGCCTAGAAAGGAAGTGGGGTAGTCAAAGGACCATAGAGCAAAGAAGGGGCACACTTCCTAGGTGGGACAGGCATGTGGGGAATGAGGCACTGTAGGATGTTAGTTTAAGTAGTGTTGGCAGCCAAATATGATTTCTTGATATTTGATACAATCGAAAGAGATTACACTTTTTTAGTTGCCATCACCTCGAATCTGTAGACATCCTTCTGAGTTTGGAAATGATTATTGGTTTGAAGCCTACCTTATTTTTAATGTTTGCATTTTTTGTTTGTTTTATTTTTAATTCATGACTGTAAGCATGAATTAAACATAAAACTTAGCTTGGTGTTATAATTGTTTTTGTGCCTTAGAAACATTGTTTTTAAAAGGTCACCCATATTTAATTGAAATCCAAATCTAATGGTTGAGTGATATATTGTCGATGTTTTGGTTTTGATATGGTCGTTATATGGTTTGATAGTTTATTTTCGATTTGTGAAGATATTTTGATGTTTTTATAGTCCTCTCACGGATTCAATGGTAGTACCAATAGTCATACAAATGAATACATATCTGTTGTACTCTCGTCCTCACCTCACCTTGCTAGCTTAACACATTAATGAGCCATTCATTACATGCATAGGGTTTTGGTACTCTGTAGTTTGGGCTTTCATCACAAGGGATGGTAAGGATTACAATCAAACCCATTTTTTTCACTCCCACTATCCAAGTTATGATAACACACGGGCTATGTTATTGTTGTGTCTTCAATATCCATTTGGACTTGTTCCTGTTGCTCCCATGATTCGAACCTAAAACTATACATAGTAATCCCTGTTGCATTCTGGTTACATTTGTCATGGCACTTGTGATGTGAATCTTACCAAATGACTCTGTGTTCTTTTTTGTTTTAAAAACCCATAATTTCTTACCTGAGACACATTTTTGCGAGAAGGTTTTTGAGAAAATGGTTACGAATTTTCCCATGTCATTTAAAACCCATTTGGTAAATGGGGTCATTTACCTTCCTCATGGGCATATTCTTCATAAACAAATCCATTTCAGAGGTATGTTTCATTTTCTGGATAGCATTTTCTCAGAAAATTTGTTTCACCTGAGTTTTTCTTTTTCCCCTTTCCTCTTTGTGGGTTTGAAGATATGCAAAAAATGGTTAAATTCTATCATAGATAGACACTAAACCTTGCTATAAAAGAGTTGTGTGATGATACACATGATTACTATCTTTTCGTTGAACCAAACTTTKTTYCTTTGCAAACCCCCATGGTTAAGGAACCASAATGCATTTTTTTCACCCAGAATAACAWTGGAACAGGTAATGGATGTGCAGAAAGAAAGGTTTTCCCCTACCCTTGCTTCTGAGCATAATCAGGGTCATATTAACAAACCTACTGTCAAGAAATTTAAAAAAAAAWGAGAAACAAGGTAACATAGATTCGATCTTTATAAATAATAGAACTAAGCAGCCTAATAATCTAATCATTAGAAAACTAAAAAAATTCCACCATCATAAATTCAGATTTGTCAAATTGATGAAATAGTTAATAGTTGTTTATTTTTGGATTTGATTCTGATTGAAAAAAAATAATAAAATAAACAGATTTTTATTTTTGATTTTTACTATTTTAGACTATCTACAAAAACCTGTAGCTGGCTACAGAATCCTGTAGCTTATCTTTTTCTAAAAATCAGTTTGAATTATTATCTAAAATCAAGTCTCTTTTAATAAAAAAATTAGTTATTAGTAATTGTTTGTTCTAATTTATCGAATTGTTGTTTCTTTTCTCAGGAATTGGGAGWTGTTGTTGTTGATTATTTGGAGTTAATATTTTCAATTATAATGATTAGTAGTGTCTCTTCCCTTATGTCTTAGAAAAAATTTGATCTATCTTTGATTAAAACCAACTTTGTTATAAGTGGCTCCCAACCCACTATTTTTGTAGTATTTTTTATTTTATGAGATGCTACTCGATCCTGTGAGATAGGAGAATGTGATCTCATGTCACTTTAAATACTGTTCATTTTGTAAGTAAAAGGGATGTTTTGGATGGAACAGGTTATAGGCATGTAATTCTCAGAACTATATGGACAAGTATTTTGCATTTTGTCTTTAGACCACTGTGACATTGTTCCATCTATGTTTTGACTTTTATATTATGAGATATTGATATGTTACACAGCTTTAGCTTCTTTAGCATATGACATTTCATATTATCAAATGCTTTTAAATTTTGTCTATAACTTGTTGTTTCACATATTATCACTATGATCATTATATCAATTTTAATATCATGATTTACGTTTGATGTTTAGTTGATTGATAAAATGAATGCTTTACATTAAGATTTATGTTATTGTAATCATTCATAATTATAAGATCACTGTACATACATGTCTACTATTTTGTTCTTATATCCTAGCTGTCAATAAACACCTGGAGTTTATTCGAGAGTCATTAGTAAAAACCTGTCATAGATTTATCTCACAGGCGAGACAGTTGGAGTTTTGGATTGCACAGAAACATAAACACAATATAAAACAAATCTCAAGTTAGCTTTATTTCTATTTAATTTTTGTTATTTTATTTATTAGCGAAACATGACAGTTTTAGATTAGATTTGACCATCACTCTATCCTTGTTTCAAAACATGTTTTATTTATGGTTCTTAGATATATGATTATAAAACAGAAAATATAAAAACATGTGATTTCTTTATCTTCTTTTGAAAACAATTACAAGACATTGATTTTTCAAGGTATTCACTAAAACTTGCAACTTGTAATTACTCTGTTCATAATGACATGTTCATATTTATCTTTCTGTTTAAAACATTTGTAAATAAATAGATTAAAGTATATGTATTATTATAGTTTTTAGCATTAAGTAGTTTATTTGTTTTCTTTGTTTTAGGACCCTAGTTGGCTAACGGAGCCCTTAAACCTGTTAGAATATATTACACCAAACGACTTGGGTTATTTAGACAACCCCAGTCTGGATTTATTCTTCCGTTTGACGACATGTCAAATTTTCTCATCAACAAATGGCGCTAGAAGGAGGGCCGAGGTCAATTTAATGATTAAATGTTTCACCCCTCATCCTTTCATAATTCCAAATTTATAAATCCTTCTTCTGTGTCATCTTATAATGCACTACAAGGTAGGTTAGAAGACAAGATAACTATTTGGAGTCAATTTCTTCAAATTCTTAATTTTTCATGGCTCATGCCCAAATCACTGTGTTGGAACATGATTTCAATGTCTCATTACCAGTTATTCCCAACAATACAATTGGTCTCTTTTCAGAACTCACCTTTGATGGTGAAGGGAACACATCTGCAGTAGACCATATTTCTAATTTTTTTTGTAAATGTTTAAGACACAATATCATTGATCCTAATGTTACATGTAGATTGTTCGCTCTCACTTTCCGAGGTCAGGTTAAATATTGGTTTGAATATTTTTTGAATAATTCGATTCATTCTTTTTCTGAGTTTGTAATTGAGTTTTTATCAGATTTTAACAATTATTATTGTGATGAATTAAGTGAAGAATTAAGTTGCTTAAGGAAAGAAAATAGCAAATCATTCAATGATTTTGCAATTAGGTTCATACATGTTTGTACTAGATTCCCTTTGAAAGAAATGTTGTTTATTAATGAATGGCTTGAATATCTCGTTTCTCTCTCAAACAAGCAAGATCAATTAATTGTTAACCAATCTGAATTGAGTACTAACACTCAATCTCAAGATGGTTCAAATCTTGATGTTGATCTTGAAGATTTTGAAGCACCATGATTTTTGTCAACTTCTTTCATTTTGTCAAATCATGAGCAACATCATATTTAAAAAAATGCAATCGTCACCTCTAATCATTCTTTGTCAACGATGTCTCCTCCTGTCGAAGAAGAAACCTTGATTTTAAAAGATGACAGTTGTCACACTCTCATAGATTTTATAATGGTTTCTAAAGTAAAAGAGGTCGAATGTAAAGTGGACGATAAAAATTCCCCTAATTTAGTTGAACAGATCCATGGTCAATCAGTAGGAGACAAAATAATTAGGCAGACTATTAATCAACCTTCTATATCTAGTGATTTTCTCTCAAATTTTCCCTTACATAATGAACCAAATTGTCTCTTAGAAACTGTATCGTATTCTTTAAAATAAAATACAACAGAGGTTGATCAGTTTATACAAGGAGAGGGAACAAAACCAGATTTCGAAACACATATAACTATCATTTCAAGAGATTCATTTTGTCTCCTCAATTCTTCTACATATTATTCCTTGTATCTTGATATTTTCAATCCTGATGGTGTGCAATTGTGTGTTCCATATTACCTTGGAGAGAACTCAACATTATATAATCAGTTACAAATTAATAGAATAGAAGATAAAGAGGAAAATAATTCTTCCCATGAACATATTAATTTTTATTCTCATCAATTATACAGGGGTAAATCAAGAAATGATTTGAAAGAGTCTCAAATTGCATCTTCCATTGATCCATCTCAATTTGTGATTAAAAAGGATCTAAATTTTTCCATGATCAATTATTTGAGGTTGAAAAGTATAATCGGCCAAATATTATTACCAATGATGATTATTCAAAAATGTTGGTCGTTCCATTTAGTTCACCTCAAATAGTTAATATTGAAATATCTAAGCTCAATGGAAAGTTTCAAGAGAATGAGACACTTCTTTTTCGATCGAGAATCATGATAAGTTCTCGCCATCTTGATCCGACCATTTTACAAGATTCTTTCCTTGTTAGTATAATACTTTATTCTCATAAGGAATATTTGTCGTATGTGAATCCTTTCAAACAATCCCATACTAGTAGTTTCATGCATTATGATAGGATTGCAGATTGGTTGGAGTATTCATATCTCGAAACGTTTCTAGGGAATGGTAAGATTATCTCCACTTTATTTAGAGATCAAGGAGGTAACTTTCACACACTCTTTTTATATCCTTCAGATGGACAAAATATGGAACAAAAGGAAAATTGTCAGGAGTATGGGGCACTTCGTTCTAGGCCAATGGTTATGCCAGGTCCCCATAACTCTCACAAGCTTCACAATCTCATTTTTTCATATTTTTGTGACCCATATAATGACAAAATTGCAGAATGGCTAGAGGATTCATACAAAAGGAATGTTCAAGGGAATGGTAAGATCATGATTGCTTTGTTTTTAAATGACAATGATAAAGGTAAGTATGATATATTTTTTTTATTTTTCGATATACTACCATTCTTGTTAGTAATATTTGATTTTGTTTCCAATGTAGGATTGGAGTTACTCCGATGGCTACATTGGAAGCATGACTTCACGTAGTATTTTGATTTGTTTCGTAGTTAGGGTAGGTTTAGGAGTAGGTTTTCTTTTATCTTTATTTCTCACTGTTTCTCTTTGTAATAATGCAGTCATGAACACAAGTGGGTGCATCAAGAGAACCATAATATGACTGTTGTCAAGGAAGTCCACTTTGACCCTTTTCTCTCAGCTTTTCGTTGAACATTTCTTTTCAAAAATGCAGTATCATCATGAAATTTTTTAAATAAAGAGATAAGTAAATATGAGTTGTAAATTCAACCCTGACCCAAGGTGCCATGAGTAGGATTGCACTCATATTAATGAGGATTTTTCTATTTTCTTTTAGTCTCTCAAGAAATATTTCACCTGATGATTTATGTTCTATCCTTTTGTAAATATTTATGATTTTTTTTCTCTTTCTATTTTTATTTTGGTTCTTTTCATTTTGTTTGATTATTTTGACTTGTTTTCTGAATAATTATGTCTGAGTCACCATTTCATTTATGGAATGGAAATCAGAATTTTTATCCATGAGCAAAAATTGACAACTCTTCAAAGCACTAGTGTTGTAAATGTTAAAACTCAGATCAACAGAGGTAAATTTCTGTTCAAAACAGTGTTCCTGGTTTCTTTTTAAAATTATGAGAAGACACGATCATCATTAAACTCTTAACGTTGTCCCTATTTTCAAGAAAACAAATCGATTATACCTTCCTATCCTAGAGATGGTTTCTTAACATAAATCTAAGTGTTCAGATCATGATGAAGGTCTTCAAACGAGAAAATAAGTTGTAAAGGATCAAGTTTTTTTTTCAAAATCTGAGATTTTCAGCGTCACCCCACTCTCTTGAAATACCATAAAGTTTCTGTAAATTTAACAAATTCTAGAGGTTTTAAAGCATTGCAAGGTCTGCTGGCAATGGGTAAATGCATGCATGATGCCAAGGCAACTTCATCGAGGTACTGAACAGGCCTGCTGGCAACGAAGCAATGTCGGGTTCAAGAAAATTATCAGGTATGTCTTTTTGGAATTGATCAAAAGTAAAGATGTTATTTATCATGGATGGATGACTCTTGGATAGGATAGAGGTGTTAGAGTGGGTTAATTGACATCCATGTCGAGGCTATGGAAACCTACTAGTAGTAGTGGCCCTATCAAAAATATCGGAGTCGGTTTCCTAAACATCATTTTTCTCGTAATCGAAACCTGATACCAGATTGCATTTTTTGACAGAAACACATTTGACGCTAGACTATGTTATTTTCTGAGTTTTGATCAGAATACTTGACTTGTTGTCAACTGTTTCTTAAAATTTCATTTTTTTCTAGTTCATCCTAACATGAATTTTCTGGTGATGCAGAGATAACTGCTTCGCCCTGTACATCGCCATTGTTGGCAGCCAAATATGATTTCTTGATATTTGATACAATCAAAAGATATTAAGCTTTTTTAGTTGCAATCACCTCGAATCTGTAGACATCCTTCTGAGTTTGGAAATGATTGTTGGTTTCAAGCCTACCTTATTTTTACTATTTTCATTTTCGTTTGTTTTTATTTTTAATTCATGACTGTAAGCATGAATTAAACATAAAACTTAGCTTGGTGTTATAATTGTTTTTGTGCCTTAGAAACATTTTTTTAAAAGGTCACCCATATTTAATTGAAATCCAAATCTAATGGCTGAGTGATCTATTCTCGATGTTTTGGTTTTGATATGATCATTATATGGTTTGATAGTTTATTTTCGATTTGTGAATATCTTTTGATGTTTTGATAGTCCTCTCATGAATTCAATGGTCGTACAAATAGTCATACAGATGAATACATACCTATTTTTTCTCACCTCACCTTGTTGGCTTAACAAATTAATGAGGCATTCATTACATGCATAGGGTTTCGGTACTCTGTAGTTTTGGCTTTCATCACAAGGGATGGTAAGGATTACAATCAAACCCATGTTTTTCAATCCCACTATTTGAGTTATGATAACACACAGGGTATGTTATTGTTGTGTCTCCACTCTCCATTCGAACTTGTTCTTGTTTCTCCCACGTTTCGAACCTAAAACTATACATAGTAATTCCACTATTTCAACAATTTGACAAATTCAGATTTGTCAAATTGTTGAAATAGTTAATAGTTGTGTATTTTTGGATTTGATTCTAATTGAAAAAAAAAAAAATTATTTTTGATTTTTAATATTTTAGACTAGCTACAGAAACCTATAGCTGGCTATGGAATCCTGTAGCTTATCTTTTTCTAAAAATTTGTTTGAATTATTATCTAAATCAAGTCTCTTTTAATAAAAGATTAGTTATTAGTAATTGTTTGTTCTAATTTATCGAATTGTTGTTGCTTTTCTCAGGAATTGGGAGATGTTGTTGCTGATTATTTGGAGTTAATATTTTCAATTATAATGATTAGTAGTGTCTCTTCCCTTGTGTCTTAGAAAAAAATTGATCTATCTTTGATTAAAACCAACTCTGTTATAAGTGGCTCCCAACCCACTATTTTTGTAGTATTGTTTATTTTATGAGATCCTACTCTATCCTGTGAGACAGGAGAATGTGATCTCAGGTCACTTTAAATACTGTTCATTTGGTAAGTAAAAGGGATCTTCTGGATAGAACTTGTTATAGGCATGTAATTCTCAGAACTATATGGACAAGTGTTTCTCATTTTGGATTTAGAACACTATGACATTGTTCCATCTATGTTTTGACTTTTATATTATGAGATATTTATATGTTACACAACTTTAGCATATGATATTTCATATTATCGAATGCTTTTAAATTTTGTCTATAACTTGTTGTTTCACATATTATCACTATGATCATTATATCAATTTTAATATCATGATTTACATTTGATGTTTAGTTGATTGATAAAAATGAATGCTTTACATTAAGATTTATGTTATTGAAATCATTCATAATTATAAGATCACTATACATACGTGCCTACTATTTTGTTCTTATATCCTAGCTATCAATAAACACCTGGAGTTTATTCGAGAGGCATTAGTACAAGCCTATCATAGATTTATCTCACAGGCGAGACAATTGGAGTTTTGGATCGCACAGAGACATAGAAACTATATGAAACAAATCTCAGGTTAGCTTTATTTCTATTTAATTTATGTTATTTTATTTATTAGCGAAACATGGCATTTTTAGATTGGCTTTGACCAACACTCTATCCTTGTTTCAAATCATGTTTTATTTATGGTTCTTAGATATATGATTATAAAACAAAAAATATAAAAACATGTGCTTTCTTTATCTTCTTTCGAAAACAATTACCAGACATTGATTTTGCAAGGCATTCACTAAAACTTGCAACTTGTAATTACTCTGTTCATAATGACATGTTCATATTTATCTTTCTATTTAAAACATTTGTAAATAATTAGATTAAAGTATATGTATTATTATAGTTTTTAGCATTAAGTAGTTTATTTCTTTTCTTTGTTTTAGGACCCTGGTTAGCTAATGGAGCCATTAAACCCGTCAAAATAGATTACACTAAATGGATTGGGTTATTTAGAAAACCTCGGTCTGGATCTATTCTTCCATTTGATGGTAGGTCAAATTTTCCCGTCAACAAGTAGGGACTTGTGACGGAGCCATTCCTGTTGTCTATGATCCATTAGCCTGGTTAGGAATCCATTTACCGAGGTGAAGTTTAGTCCCAGCTTGAGGGTGACCCATTGTTGAGAGTGATGAGCAGTGTGGTCTAAGGCTTGGAGGTTCGTGGAAGGTATACACATAGTTGGTGATATTCTTACCAAGATAACTTTCAATTGTGTGATAAAATTACATGATGCATTGTTATTTACATGTTTATTTTTATGGGTTTATCCTACATGTGGTTATAACTGTCCTTGTATTTATGGGTATTGCCTCTATATGCTACATGTATATGTTTACTACCATTTCAGTATGAATCCGTGCATTTACAGAATGTATTTATTTATTTACAGTTTATATATAAATCTTCCACAAGAGTTCTATGTGTATATGTTTTAATTGCATGCAGTTCGAAAAATTTATGTGGCATAGCTCAGTTGGATGTTGGTCATGTTACAGTATGTTCTG
>JASDQU010308881.1:123188-139390 GCA_032191745.1 Picea mariana | reverse complement strand
CTTCATCTTGTGAAAGAGTAGGAGCTGGAGTGTTGTTTGTGGCACCCAGAGATGATTTTATTATCCCTTTCTCTTATAGATTACAATGGGACATCAATTACACCAATAATGTATGTGAATACGAAGCCTTGGTTTTAGGATTAGAGGCTGCCAAAAAGTTGAAGACTGAAAACCTGATAGTTTATGGCGATGCATAATTAATTATAAAGAAGATAAAGAAGTAGTGTCAGGCCAAACACCCAAGGTTGAGGTCTTACAAAAATTGTGCCTAAGATTTGATTGAAATTTTTTTCTCATCGTTTAATATTCGTCACATCCCAAGAACGAAAAATCAATAGGAAGATTCATTGGCCAAAGCAGCCGCAACGTTTGTACCTCCTATTCTTCTCAAAATGAAGTATCACATAGAAATGAGGCACAAAACCTCAATACCAAACAATATACAACACTGGAAGGTCTTAGAAGATGATGAGAAAATCAAACAATTCCTAGAAATGGTGGACAAATTTTTCGAAACGCATATTGATTAGGAAAATCAAAATGACCCTACATGGATAATGCAGGTTGGTGAGGATCCTCAAGAGTTCCAACATAATATCGCTAATAATCACATGCTAGTACTAAAAAATAATTAGATCCCTAAAGGTCTAATTCCTTTGGAGAGATTATTTGATCATGATGATATTCCCTTGAAGTCTACTTTGCAACCTTAGCCTGAAGAGGTTGAATATTGTAATATAGGCACCAAGGAAAATCCTAAGCTGGTAAAAATATCTAAATATCTTTCTCCTAAAATACAAATAAAATATGTTGAGTTAATAAAAAAATACAAGGATGTTGTCACCTGGTCCTATGATGAATTAATAACTTATGATACCACTGTAATTAAACCAAAATTCCCCTAAAGAAGGGTGTTAAACCATTTAGACAGAATCTTAGACAGATAAATCTCATATTACTGTATGTGATAGAAAAGGAGGTAAAGAATCTCCTAGATGTTAAAATCATTGTTCCACATAGATACTTTGAGTGGGTAGCCAACCTAGTCTCGATAAGAAAGAAAAATGGTGAAATCAGACCATGTGTAGATTTCAGAAATTTAAATAAATCATCCCTCAAAGATAATTATCCATTACCCAAAATGGATCACGTGTTGGAAAAAGTGGTAGAGGAAAATAGAATGTCCATGATTGATGGCTTCTCAAGATATAATCAAATTGCAGTCCATGAGGATGATAAGGAAAAAATCTCGTTCACCACCCCATGGGGTACCTTCATGTATGACAAAATGCCATTTGGATTGATGAACGTAGGAGCCATATTCCAGCGAGATATGGACATCGCCTTTGTCGATGAAAGAGATAAGTTTGTAGTGATCTATCTTGATGATCTAAGAGTGTTTTCTAAATCTGATGCAGAGCACCTGGTGCACCTCAAACACACATTTGAGAAATGTCGAAAATTTGATTTGTCTCTGAACCCCAAGAAATCTCATTTTTCTATGCAGGAAGGTAAACTCTTAGGCCACATAGTATCTAGAGATGGAATTAAAATGGACCCGAAAAGGGTTGAAGCTATAGATACAATAAATACTCCTACGAATAGAAATGAGATTTAATCATTTTTAGGAAAAAAAAAATTTAAGAAGATTTATCCCAAACTTCGTTGAAATTGTAAAATTGATTACAGATATGTTCAAGAAGGACAATGAGGTTAAATGGATGACCAAAGCCAAAGAATCATTCAAATGTATCAAGAAAGTTAGAGGTGAAGCACCAGTACTAGCCAACCTAGATTATATGAAGGAATTCTTGATTTTCTCATTTGCCTCCGAACACACTATCGAGGCCATGCTCTTACAAAAGAACGATGAAGGTTTTGAGAAGCCAATAGAATTATTTAGTAAAATTCTCAGAGATGTTGAAGTAAGATATGATATACTAGAAAATCAATCATATGCAATGGTGAAAGCTCTCAAAGATTTCAGAACTTATGTGATCCATTCTAAGTTAATCGCCTATGTACCAACCAACGTTGTCAAGGACATATTAGTTCAGCAAGATAGTGACGGAAAAAGAGGCAAATGGTTGGATAAAATTCAAGAATTTGACCTAGAAGTAAAACCGACCAAACTGGTCAAAGGTCAGGGTTTGGCTAAATTACTAGCCGAATCGAATTTCGGAGCACTTGGGATAAATCATTTACAATCCTACAAAGATATTCTAGATATTGAAGAGTTCGATGACCAGATACCTACGACTCAATTCCAGGACAAATTCTCTTCTTCGACGTGGTATAAAGACATAGTTTCCTACCTTCTCACTCTGCAGTTCTTGAGTGATAGGACTCCTTCCAAAGCTAGAACATTGAAGTTGCACATAGTAAAATATTCTATCATGGGCAATCAACTATATTGGAAGGATCCTCTGGGTTTCTTACAAAGATGTCTAGTAGAATCCGAAACAGAGAGGGTAATAAATGAATTCCATGAAGGAATGTGTGGAGGGCATCATGCATGGAGAGCAACGACATATAAAATCATGAAAGATGGATATTATCAGCCAAAACTATTTATTGATGTGAACTCTAAAGTCAGATCCTGTAATCCCTATCAATTATTTTTAGGCAAGCAAAATATTCTCGCACTACCTTTGGTCCTAGTTAAAACAAAATCTCCATTTCAACAATGGTGTCTAGATTTCATCGGTAAAATACATCCGCATTCAAGTGGACAAAATAAGTGGATTTTGACCGCTACTGACTATTTCACCAAATGGGTAGAGGGTATTCCGACATGAAACACCACAGATATAGTGGTGATCAGTTTCTTGGAAGAAAACATTTTATCGAGGTTTGGTTGTCCTCGGAAGATAGTTATTGATAATGCCCAATCTTTCAAGTCCATGGCTTTGGTAAGTTTTTGTCATAAGTACAATATTTTACTAGGGAATTACATATCCTATTATCCTCAAGGAAATGGGTTAGATGAATCCTCGAACAAGAGTCTAATCACCATAATTAAAAAAGTGTTGATTGAAAATAAGAAAGCCTGGAATGTACATTTGAAATATGCTTTGTGGGATAATCGGATAGGCACTAAGAGATTAATCTGAATGTCCCATTTTAAAATGGTATACTGTACCGATGTTGTTCTCCCCATCAATCTTGCTCTGCCCATAATGAAACTCTAGCAAGATGCCAAGGAAGAGCCAAATCACGTCACCAGGAGAACAAATCAATTGATTGAAATCCAACAAAATAGGGCTGAAGTAGATGAGAAGCTCCAGAAATATCAAGATAACATGAAATCCATGTTTGACCAAAAAGCTAAAGATAGGGAATTTGTGCCTGGTGACCTGGTTTTAAAATGGGATTCTAGGAAGGAAGATTCAGGAAAACATGGAAAATTCAACCATATATGGTGTGGACCCTTCAAGATCATAGCTTCCAAAGGGAAGAATTCATTTTTTTTGGAAAATCTGGATGGGAAAATCCTTAATGCCCCTATCAATGGGCGTTACCTGAAGCATTTTATGCAATAAACAATTTACAAACTCTCACTGTATATACCGGTTTGATTTCTTTACTTTGATTCACAATTTTTCATTTCTTTGGTAATTTGCTACTTTCACTATAAATATAGACACGCTTGTTGTTTTCAAAAAGGAAAACAGGAAAATAAAAAAAAAGTAATAGTTACTATTCTTTTGAGAAGTATATGACAACTCTCATGTTTATTTTTATCACAAGAAACTGGATGATAGTCAAAATATAAGAAAAACATTTCAGAATAGAGATATTCTCCCAAAACAGGTGATAAATAAATAGTCGTCTTAGTTGAAAATATGAATAAATTTTCAGGTATGAGCTTCTAAAACCTACTGAACCAAGTTGAAGTTTTCAGAGGGATTTAGCTAAATCTGAAAGAAGTCTCATTCATAGAAATATTTCCACCTAACCAATGATAAGAGGAATATGAGAATTATGGACTAATATTAAAGGTTTCCTTTGATGTTTAATAAATAAATAAATTAAATTAAATTAAATTAAAATGAAATACAAATAAAAGATCTTAAAGAAATATGAGAATCGCTAAAAATCTTATGCAAGATTGAACCTATTTGCAACAGAGTTGTTGAACTCTTACTTTTCCAATCTGTCCATCTTAAAGCTTTCGTTCCCTTTGGTTCTCATCTCCTCCATTGGTCTCCACATAGAGAAAATTTCACCCCAACTCTAAAAACTCAGAAGCATGTCTCAAAGTAATGTTAGGAGAATATTTATATGCACCTCTCGATTTAACTGGAAGAAATTATGTCTAGGTTAATCTTGACTAATTTAGCCTCTCTAATAGATTCAAGCTGATCGATTTCACTCAAGGAAATCCCCTGAAAAGTAAAAATCCCCCGTGAAAAAATTCCTTGTAGGCGAAGGTGTCTTGAAGGTCGGAAGGAAATTAACCCAGAGTAATCAAAGTGAGTTAACATGCCTCAAATGCTAATTTATAAGAAGATATCATTCCTGATATGTGACATACAAATTGATTTTCCCCACTTCATTCTTATATATATATATATATATATATATATATATATATATAAGATAGATGGTGAAAGGAAATTCATCTAAATGATTGCCCCCATCTAGTTCGAAAAAGAGATGATGAAAGGAAATTCATTAAATGATTTCCCTCATCTCGATCATTTAAATGCAAGATTAAAAAATGAAGTGGTGAAAGGAAATTCAATTTGGGAATTATATAACTTCGTCGGTGTACTGAACAGGCTCGTTGGCAGTCAAGCAATGTCTACAATATTTGCAAGGTTGTTATACATGTATTATAATGTACTATGGTAGTTAGTCTTCCTCTCAACAAGATTTACATTCTAAGCCAACTAAGGACTCCCAAATTAAATCATTAAAATTACTTTTCCTTGACACGAATAATATCGAATAGAGTCTAAAAGATAGGTTAAGGTTGTTTTGATTATCTTGAACAAATCTGAATACAATTTCAGGGGAGAGAAATTTCAAATGGCTTAACTAAAAGTCATGATTTGATGTGTTTTGAAGGTTTTCTAAGTTACAAGTGAAACCCTTTTCTCAGTGTCATCCTTTTCTGAAAAATTTCCACAAAATGCAATAATGACTCCATGTACCCAATAAAGGCACTTGGTCTACTGTTCTTCACGACTCGCAGGGAGACGCGATCCCTAGATGGATCTTATGTTGGAACATATATATTTTTCTAAACTTCAGAATTAGATAAGTTTTATTCTTGTTTAAATAAGGACAAAAGTGCACTTGAATATCACCATTGATGAAGTCTTATGTTGAATCCAATGATCTGAAATCCTTAAAATTTATGGAGCCACCCACTCGTTAAAAGGTCAAATCACCAACGACTACCTTTGAAATGTCAGATTTCGGGGTTTTGCGATACTAATAGTCCAACATGTAAGAACTCCAAAGTCCCGATATATGAAGTCGCGAAACTATCTTAAGTTAAACTGGGTTAATTAAACGATTAAAAATGATTAACGATATTTAAACCTTATCGTAGTTTCGCGTTTCGGGGATCCTACCTCGAACGAAAACCAAAGTCCCGATACCTGAAATAGTGAAACCATTGAAGTTAATCATGATTATTTAAAAGGTTAAAAATGATTAATATTAATTAATCAATCGTGATTTCACGATTCAGAGAACATAGAACTAGTATAGAATATCCCGAGACCCGAAACCCTGAAATCTTTGAGGTTAATCATGATTAATTAATAGGGTTTAACATAATTAAACTTAATTAATCACGTCGTGATTTCACATTTCGTAAGTTATAGCTCATGCTATTATAATATCTCCTGAGAGTCGAAGCGTTGAAATTTACTTAATGATAACTATGATTAAACGATGTTTAAACAAAGATTATCTCTTAATTAATACATTGCTTAATGATGACTCAAATAGATTCAAATTTCGTATGTGATTTTCTCGAGCATGAACCACCAAAAATAAATGACCATTAATAATACCTTTACGACTATCATCCCAAATAATATTTTGAGCCACTGCTTGAATCTGATTCATTAAAGAAAGTAAATACTTTGTCAGTGAAGGTATTGGTTGATCGATGCAGTTAAAGGAAAAGAAATGTGAATTTGAATTTAATTACGCTTTTTACTGAGCTGTAAGTTTTTCCAGTTGAAGCATTTTTATGCATTTCATATGGAAGATAACAAAGTTCAAAGACTTGATACCATGTCTCCATGAAAATCACCTAAAGCGACTGGTGAAATTTTGAGCCAGAACGCAGATGTTCTCTCTGACACCTTGCCCAGAAGCATAGACAACGTCAAATCCTAGACACAATTATTCAACATCTTACAATATGAATTGGTAAATTGCCCAGATGATTCAAGTGAAAATGAGGAGGGCATATCTACCAAATACAAAATTCTTGCTCAGTCAGAGCTACAGAAGATAGAAACAAGGCCTAAGCTCTTTCCCTATAAAAATATGATCAGTTGGGTGTTGGACCAGGTAGATATCCCAACCAGAATTCACAAAAGGTCACATTTAGGTTTTTTAGGCTGGAGCATCTACTGTCAGTGTTTCATGGAAACCTGCAGAGGAGATCTAGATAAATCAAGTACAAACAAAGCTTATCAATAAAGGAAAAGAGATTCAATATGGGAGAATGAGAAAATATATTCACACTACTCCAATGAGTTGATGATTGATACATAGATCATGATCAATATGATACAATGAATGAGTGGAATACACTCATATATAGGGAAAAGCATTCCATAATTAAGAAAATCAATCAAACAATTAGCTTTCCTTAGGAATGCATGCATGCATAATAGTGATGGTAAAAATAGAAAGTCTAAATTAGAACTAGTCTGTTAACTCCCATTGAACTAGTGTGTCGAAAATAGAAATTTCTCCAACACCCCCTCTGAACATCACTATGGAGTAAAAAATGAGTCCCAGGTACTAGGACATTTTAGGTACTCATGTACAATGCAACTAATGAACACTGAATAAAAGTGAGGAAAGAGGGAAAACCATGTGGGAACAAAACCCCCCCTCAAAAGATAATGTATCAAAAGAAGAAAATAACAGCTGCTAGACAACTATGTTCTTCACTGCAAGATGATCCCGCAAAGTCTGAAACTTCTTCTCATTGAAATTATTCGTGAAGATGTAGAAACATTTATGGATCTGATGAGTTCCTTTGGCAACCTATCGAGCCTTGTAATTATTGATCCTGTGGACCCATATGCACTTAAAAATATTCCTTTCTGGTGGACATGGAACCAAATTCCAAGTCTGGTTTTGTAGGAGTGAGTCATACTCCTTCTGCATGGCTTCTTGCCATAATGGATTTTCCACAACCCTATTGTAGTTATGTGGATCAATAGATTGAACCATATAGCAATGCATAGGCATCACAAGTTCTGAAGCTGAAAGTACATGACAAGGCTCCTCATGTCGAGATCGAGTCATCTTTGAATCCAATGGATTCCCTGCAAGGTTGCCTGCTACCTGAAGTGTGGTATGTGCCTTCTTGGGCATCTGTTGAAGCTTCAATGTTGGCTTCTTATTTGGCTATACTACTTGCTTATTTCCATGTACAAAATATGAGTGTATGGAATCATCCCTGATGTCTAAAATTGATGGAAGAAAAAGAGTATATGCATGTTGCATTGGAGGTGCATGCAAAGTACTCTCCTTATGTGTAAGTAGAATAGAGGAGTCATCGTCAGAAAACATAGTGAATTTATACAACCTTGACTTGTGATCCACCTCACCAATTGCAATGATGGAATTGTCATGCATGTCAATTATTGAAACTGAATCTGATGTAAATTCAACCTTTTTACCTTTTTGAGCAATTTGATAAACTGAGAGCAGATTCATAGAAATATTTGGAACATGTTAAACATTCTAAAAACTACCATTGTGGAGTTCCACTCTCCCTTCTCCTACTACTACAACTGGAGTATCATCCCCCATGAGAATAGGGGGTCTTGAGCATGGACTCAAGGAAGAGAAAACTTCCTCTTTCGCTGCCATATGATGGGATGCACCAAAATCTATAATCCATGAATCAAATGAGGAATTAATTGCAACAAGAGCATGATGATTACCTTTCTTAGTTGCATGGTCTTCTTCCTTCTTCTTCTTGGCTCCTTCAGGAATGAAGTCTCCAAGGTTATTCCTCTGAAGTACCTGTGTCATAAGATCGGTCTGTTTCTTCATGCATGTGGATTCTTCATGATTCGGTTTATTTCAATATGTGCACTACTTTCCCTTCTTCTTCTTCTTTGAATCTGAAGAGTCTTTGGAACCTGAAGAATCATTAAAGGGTTTGGAATATCCCTCCTTCCTGTTCTGTTTGAATGACCCTTTTCCATCATGCATGGTGAGTGCATGTGCTTTGGGATCTTTCATGAGGTCCATGTATATGAGTTTTGTCTACTCTTGTGTAAGAGACTCAATGAACTGAGCCAACATAGGCATTTTCCAATTTGTTCCAAAAAGACATCTTCCAGAATGGAAATTGGAGACATATACAACGTATTATGGTCCTAGCTTGGCCAAGATTGTTAGAATAAGTTTTTTCTCTTTTGTAGACTTCTCAATACCACATTCACCCAAGATCAATAACAAATATTTAACTTTAGTAAAAAAATCTTGTATATTATCAAAACTTTTAGGGTCTAAGGTATCAACTCTACCTCAAGCATATGACCTCGCATCTCATCTTGCTTTCCAAAGAGTCCTTCCAGGGTGGTCCAGATATTGTTTGGAGTCTTTCATGTGGCAACATGAAACCATAGATCAGTGGAGATTAACTCAAGAAGTAGTCATGTTGCCTCATCCTTATGATTCACCCATCTCATCCTCTCAATCGTTGATGTAGGTTTTGTTTCTGTTGCCATCATCAAATTATGCAATCCTTTCCTTCTGAGTTGGAATTCTTCCTTGGGCTTCCAATCAAAATAATTGTATGGTGTGAGGATTACCACCAAGTTTGAATGTATAATAGTTATCCTTTCCATCTCTTCCACTGTTTATAAGAACCCCTAAAAATTTACTCTCAATCTGCAAGTGAAAAATTAAGAAATTAATAAATCGTATCAGTTTCAAGAGATGATCTTGAGGCTTAATTTATGAGAAAATGGTGAGAAATATCTCTAAATGGTTGAAAACCCACTTCCAAAATGGGTCAATTTACTTCTCATGAGGGTCGTTTCCTCAAAAAATTAATATTTTTCAGAGCAATCACTGTAGAAAGGTATGGCCATGGATTCGTATCAGCTTCATGATGCTATATTGCGGCTTACTTTATGAGCAAACAGTGAAGAATCTCACCAAATAGTTGAAAACCCACTTCAATGGGCTGATTTACTTTCCTCGTGAGTCGTTTCCTCAAAAACGTAATATTTTGGGAGGAATAACTGCTAAAAGTTACAACCACAGATTTAGCTCGCCGAAACCCCGATTTTCCTTATTCTTTGGCTTGTCTAGCTTGCTCCAAGCAGCATAGATCTGATACCATGTCATTGTTTCATGGAAAACTGCACAGGATATCTAGCTAAAGCAAGTACAAACAAATCATATCAATAAAGTAAAAGAGATTCAATATGGGAGAATGAGAAAATATATTCATGCTACTCCAATGAGTTGATGATTGATACATAGATCATTATCAATATGATACAATGAATGAGTGGAGTATAATCATATATAGGGTAAAGCATTCCATAATTAAGAAAAGAAATCAAGCAGTTAACTTTCCTTAGGAATGCATGCATGCATGATAGTGATGGTAAAAATAGAAATTCTAAAATAGAACTAGTCAGTGAACTCCCACTGATCTAGTGTGTCGAAAATAGAAATTTATCCAACATCTATAGGTTGATATTATTTAGATAAATAGATGTCTAGTGAAGCCTAATATAAAATTATAGTCTATAGTTTCAGAATATAGATGAATGGAAGAAAGTTTGCCTCAATTTGAAAATAAATTATATATTTCCGAGGCTAATAATTTAACAGAGCCCTCCAGGTTGGTGGCGCAATTTGTGAGCAGATGTATCAAATGTATTGAGCAAGGAAAAGGTAGCACCGCTGGAAACAAATGAGATGAATTGTGTATGTTATCCATTTCATATCTGGGGAACTAGAGAGAAAAATGCCTCTGCCAGCATAATGAGGAGACTGACAGAAAAGATGCAAGTGAAGCTTTTTGCATTTTACATTTTGTAATTTTTTACTATTTTAGAAATAAGAGGAATTCCAACCATTTAAGGTTGAGAAAATTTTGCATAAATATAACCTTCTAAAGTTAAGCAAAGGTTGCTTCTTGCCATATTGTAACTGAGAAAACTCATTTTCTTTGATTATTAATACAAGTGCATAAACGGATTCCAAATTTAGTGTTGATTGAGTTATGTGCCCTCTTTGTGTTTCATATCTTCTTCTCTCTTTAAGTCATTCCTAAACAAATGAATGATTACAATTTAGTACAACAACTATTGTGATTATGTTTCACTTAGTATTTGATTAGCAAGCAGTTTTTCCTCTGTAGTTGCTATCAACAAATACAAGACCTTCATGTTATTTGGATTACTACATCTTATATTCTTTTAGGAGTGCATTATACTTTTCCTTCTACTATAAACAAGGTAAGACTCTTCTGTCATTGATTCTTTAGTTTGTTTAATAGTTTTGTAATTTTCTTCCCCTCTTTCAATTTGATAAATTGACTCAAATGAAGAAATACAGCCTTTGTTATGTTCATATATTTATTCCATTTGAGGATTTAACTCTCACACAACTAACGGAAGAAAAAAAAAATTTAAAACCAACTTTTCTTAATTCTCGATGCCTGAAATTATTCTTTGAGCCTTAAGTTTAATCTCAGGAACAACAGAAAGGAAAGGCAAGTCATGGAAAGGCAAGGCATGACCTGTCAAGTGAAGGAAAGGCGAGGAAATGCAAGGAAAGGCAGGGCATGGAAAGGTAAAGTAAGGTGACACATGGCAAGACAAGGCATGGAAAGGAAAGGTCTAGGTATAGGTCTAGGTCTCATTATAGAAAGGCAAGGAAAGGCATGGCAAGGCAGGGCATGTCATGGAAAGTTAGAGCAAGGCAAGGCATGGCATGGCATGGCATGGAAAGTCAAGGAAAGGTGATACAAGGCATGCAAAGACAACGCATGGAAAGGTATGGCATGACCTGAAAATTCAAGGAAAGGTAGGGTGAAGCAAGGCTAGACATGGAAATCCAAGGCAAGTAATGGAAAGGCAAGGCATGGGAAGGTATAGGCCTAGGTATAGAAGGACAAGGAAAGGAAATTCAAGGCATGGCAAGGCAAAGAAAGGAAAGGCAAGGCAAGGCATGGCATGGCAAGGCAAGGAATAGCATGGCATGGCAAGGCATGGTATGGCATGGCATGGCATGACAAGTCAAGGCAACACAAGGTGAGGTAATGCAAGACAAGGCAATGCAGTGCAAGGAAAAGCAAGGCATGACATGGCATGGAAATTCAAGCCATGACATGTCAAGTCAACTCAAGGCAAGGAAATGCAAGGAAATGCAAGGAAAGGAAAGGTTAGACATGGCAAGGCATGGAAAGGATAGGCATGGAATGGCAAGAAAAGTTAAGGAAAGACATGGCAAGGCTAGGCAAGGCTAGACATGGCAAGGAAAGGCAAGGCAAGACAAGGTCTAGGTCTAGGTCTAGGTATATTTATGGAAAGGAAAAGAAAAGAAATACAAGGCATGGCAAGGAAAGGCAAGGAAAGGCATGGTAAGGAAAGGCATGGAAAGGAAAGGAATGGCATGGCAAGTCAATGAAAGGAAGGGCATGGTATGGTAAGGCATGGCATGGCATGGAAAGGAAAGGCATGGAATGGAAAGGAAAGGATCAATTAGATATTTATCATGAGTTTCAACTCTTCTCCTCAATCCATTCAGGGACATGTTTCCAATTTGGTCCGGGGACATAAAATTCATACTGAGAAGCAAGGAAAGAAAAGGTAGTTCAAGGTATAGCAAGGCAAGGCATCGAATGGCATGGAAATTCAAGGCAAGGCAAGGAAAGGAAAGGAAACGCAAGGAAGTGTGAGGCATGGAAAGGAAAGGAAAGGCATGGGAAGGCAAGGCACAACATGGTAAGGCAAGGCAAGGAAGCACATGGAAAGGCTAGGAAAAGATACAATTGGAAAGACAAGGAAAGGTAAGGCAAGGCAAGGCAAGTGCCATAGTAGGAAAACCCCTCTACAAACTACACCAGGGTTCTAAAATGTAGGTAGAGCTAACCATATAAAGTCTCCTACTTTTTATCAAATATCCCAATGCTATCCCATGATCATACATAAAATACAAAGTACAAAGATCCGATAGGCATACCTTAAAATCTACGTCTGGTGTCGATCCCTTTGCGCTCGGTTGTTTCTTGACTGCAAGTCTCCTCCCAAGGCTGACCTGCATTCACCAAAAATAAAAAAGAAACTACAAGAATGCATTCTATGTATGGATTAGTGGGTTAGATATCATAACCAAGAAATATAAACAAATCATAAAGATTTAAGACATCATTTGGCGGGACGGAAAAAGTACTTCTTTATATTAATCTCACAAAAGTCATTTACAACATGAGACTGACACTGCTCCTCGAACTTGGTCCTGGGCTCCTCTTCACCATGCACCAACTGCTTCCATGTGTTCTTCTCCTCTTCAGTTCTCTCTAGGGAAATGGCAAAGATTTGCAAAGGAGGAATATGGCATTCTAGCTCAAACTCACAATGTGGTTGCAAAATATTGGGGCAATGGGGGGATATTGAAATGGGCAAAGTTTCTATGCTCTCATGATTATTTTTGGAATGGGACCCCAACACCTTATTTTATAGGACAAAAGAGATAGTAATGGTTGGGGTGACTAGATATGGGTGGTCAAACGGTTAAGTAAGGGCGCATAAACCCGTATCCATTTTCAATTTTCATTTTTCCCAATTTTTGTGAGTGTACGTGAGTTGTAGTGGTGCAGCAAGTGTGTGCATGTGGGCAGTAGTGGTGTAGGGCGTGTACACCTTCAAAACAATGGTTTTTAGAAGAGTTGTTCAATGATGGTTTGGAAAAGATAGCAAGTAAGATGGTGTGATTCCAGGTATGCATGTATGTTGCAGTTTAGGGTTATAAAAGATGACCCCTAATGTGTGAGGTCAGAAGAGAATATGATGGCTGAAATACATTACAAATATTCACCAATGTACGAAGCAAGTGAGCCCGGGGACCAAAGTTCGGGAGGTGCCATCTTCAAAATAACAATTTGTCTCATCGAGGCGGGCATACCCATGCTCAGGATGAAATAAAATCATGGCTTCCAATCAAATACACTGCAGATCCATGTCATATAACTATATAAAGTGTAGCCGCAAGCAGTACGCAACAAATCTACATCTCAAAATCAAAAGATATACATGTATAATATCCATATTCAAGAAGCCAATGACACCCAAAGGATGGATATGAGGTCTTCAAAGCTCGAGCAATAACTTCAAAATCTTAAAAACTAAGGTAAGAGTGTAATATAAGTGTATGACTTCACTACCTAGAGGTCTTTGATGGCTCGTCGGGAACAGATAAGAGGATCTCGATGATCAGGTAGAGAACTTCATGGATTTTGAGCAAGGACTTGATGGGACTTTCAGGGTGGTTGGGCATGAGGACAAGAGACAAAATGTAGAAGGGCCGACTCAAGTTTAGTAAAACTTCCCTTGGACAAAAGCATGAAAAAAGATGAGACTTAGGCAACATGGTATTGACATAAGTTCATGATGCAGGAGGCAATGCAAACTCTCCAAATGTTTGGAAGGATAACCAAATGGAGGAGGACAAAACTCTATGTAGCAAGAACAACTTCCTAAGGTCATATTGAATCCTAGAGCTTGACGAACAAACAGAAGGATGTGATTTGTCCAAGGGTGACTCATTGTGCTGTCAACAAAAAGAAAATACTTTTCCCTTCCTCTTTTTGGGGTATATTTGATTGTTTTGTCTTTTTCAATAATTTTGGAAATCTTGAAAAAGAATAAAAGAATTCTACGTTACAAAGGAGGATCGAGTGTCGCAAACATACTAGTTCCAAGCGCAAGGAACACACTGATACTCAGATCAAGGGGACATATGCAGGAAAAGTATAGTCGGAAAAAATCCTCCATGGGTCAAGGTGTCAAGACGCAGAGGCAAAGTGCTACAAGGCTTGCATATAAGGCATGCTTCAAATGGTTCATTTGAGAGTAACATGGAGCCGACATTAGGCCAAAGACGCGGGAATGAAAATGTGATTAATAAGACACAATGATAACATCCTTTGATGTAATTTTAATGAGCCCAGAGAAGGTAAGCTCGATAGTTTTTCATTTTTAGAGAGTCTGAAAAAGCATAAAAGGAGACTCCACTGGGGTACCTTTTTCAAAGGTAGTCTAGTCGGCTTGAAAAATTGGTAAACTAGCACCGAACAGTCATCTATTCAAAATCATTTTAACTAGTGTGACAAAGACAAGGTCACTCGGCAATCTTTTCATATTTAAGGAGTCTGAAAAGAGCTTAACTATGGACTCCTTAAGGGATGTTCTTCTGAACCAATTTAACAAGTGTGAAGAAACAATGTCACTCAACCATCTTTTCAATTTTAGGGAGTCTGAAAAGAGCTTAACTATGGACTCCGTGGGGGTTCCTTTTTCGAAAATTTAGTCCCTCGGGCCCAAAAAAGGGTTAAATCTATACCTGAGAATACTCTTCTAGAGAACCAAGGTTCCTAGAGTAAACCTTCGTTCGTACATTTGACCGTATGGACCGAAAAAGGGGTAAACTACCGCCGAACAGACGTGCCTTCGAATTTTATTTTGTGAGCGTGAAGGGAAACAAGATCACTGGATAATCTTTCCATGCTTAGAAGTTTCGAAAAAGGATTAAAAGAAGACCCGTTGTGTTTTGGGAGTCTCGAGGAAGAGGTCAAGAGTGAAAATGAATCATGCAAATGAGCCTCAAACTTGTAATCAGGAAAAACTAATAACGACTCCCGAGCCTATAGTCATTAATGACGACATGGGCACCAAAATACAACCAAGATCTACCTAGGGCATCCATGTGAAAGTAGGCTCTACCACTAAGTAACGACACTTCTAGAGCAGGAGTGAGGGTCCCATGTCGCAATTCGGTGGGATCGATCCTATGGAAAAGAGAAAAAAGACAACAAGGTGCAACAAGTGGAGGTGGAATCCTATCTTACATGCACAAAGTTGGAAAAATGACTTTTTTACCACAAGACCTTTAAAAATGACCCAACTCTCAAAAAAGTCCCAATACCCAAAGAAACACGTATCATAACATCCCCAAAGAAACTCAAGAACCATACTGAATGATTTTCAAGCTAGAAAAAATGACAAAAGGGTCCAAAAAATGACAAAAAGGGGCCAAAAAGTTTATAAATAGAATGTTGGCAGCTCATTATCACCATTGTAAATTGAGAATTGACCAAAAGTCAAAAAACACCCCTTTGCCAAAAGAGTTGATTCTGGGAGCTTCAGTGGACAAAACAAACTTCTGCTTAGACCAAGTAAGTACAAACTAGCCTCTCTTGCATTTCCATCCTTCATTTTTGCATTTATTTTTTTTTTGGGGGGGGCACTAACCCTTAAAGAGTTCATCCCTATGTGTACATGGGATGTCCAAGCACAGGCTGTGGGTGCACGCGGGAAGAAGATAATTTTCCCGCATACACCCTCAAATGAGTGGAAAAATAAAAAAACAAGAGTTAAATCTCCATACATTTGTCATTTTGCAAGATGTATGTTCATTGGAGAGAGAGGGAGCATGAGGACATTGATTTTTTGGTCTAAGAGGACCCTACTGCTATCGTTGTTTTACCACAATGTGGGTTTTTAAAGTTCTTCTAGTGTCCGTTTATGAGGGTACAAACTAGGTTGTTGAATGCTTTGATAGATTACTGGCATCCTGAGGTAGAGGCATTTATGCTCGAGGGGATGTTAAAACCCTAATTTTCACCAGACATGCTTACCTGGCATCAGGCCATCTCAGATTCCTTCTTTGCCAAAACACTGTTGAACAACTCTTTAAAAAACCTCTTTTATAAGGGCCCACGTGCCCTACTCCATTAC
>JASDQU010308881.1:93653-105550 GCA_032191745.1 Picea mariana | reverse complement strand
GATCAATCCTATGTTGTTGCCTATCATGGAGAGAGAAGTGAAGAAGTTGCTACATGCCCAGATCATCATGCCATTGAGATATTCAGAGTGGGTGGCCAACTTGATCCCCATAAGGAAGAAGGATGGAGAAATCAGACTCTGTGTAGATTTTAGAAACCTGAACAGGAGCTCACGAAAGGACAATTACCCCTTACCAAAGATGGAGCATATATTGTAGAGGGTAACGAGAGCATCCAGGATTTCCATGATTGATGGCTTCTCTGGCTACAATCAAATCTTTGTTCTGCCTGAGGACAAGGAAAAGACGGCATTTACCACTCCATGGGCCACATTCATGTATTCTAAAATGCCTTTTGGGTTGATGAATGCAGGGGAAACATTTCAACGTTCCATGGACATAGCTTTCATTGGGAAAAAGGATAAATTTGTAGTCATCTATCTGGATGACATAACAGTCTTTTCCAAATCTGATAAAGAACATTGTTGTCATATCAGGAAAGTTTTTCTGAAATGCAAGAGTTTTGGTCTTTCATTGAATCCCAAAAAATCTCTGTTCTCCATGAAGGAAAGTTACTGGGCCAGATAGTATCAGCAAAAGGAGTCAAAATTGATCCTAGCAGAGTTGAAGCAATCCAAGCATTAGCAATCCCAAGATCTAGGAAAGAAGTCCAGTCTTTCCTTGGTAAGATTAATTTTCTAAGGAGGTTTGTTTCTAACTTTAGTGAGGTGGTAAAGATTATAACAACCATGTTGAGAAAGGAAAATGAAGTGATATGGACCTCTAAATCTCAAAATTCCTTTGATCAGATCAAGAAGGACTTGACAGAAGCTCCTGTGCTTATCAGTCCCGATTACTCAAAGGATTTCCTTATTTTCTCCTTTGCCTCATCTGATAGATTGGTTGTTGTTTTATTACAGACAAACAAGGTCGGGCTAGAGCAGCCTATTGCCTATTTTAGCAGAGCCCTAAGGGATGCCAAGGTCAAGTACGACATTATGGAGAAGTAGGCCTATGCCCTGGTGAAGGCTCTCAAAGCTTTTAGAACCTATGTCCTGCAGTCGAAGATCATTGCCTATGTCCCCTCGGTCGTTGTTAAGAAAAATTCTTATTCAGCCTGATATAGATGGGAGGAGGAGTAAGTGGATAGCCAATATCATTGAGTTTGACTTGGAAATAAGGCCTACCAAATTAATCAAAGGTCAAGATTTAGCCAAACTGTTGGCTGAAGCAAATTACAAAGCTTTGGGGGTAGGTTTCATCAATGAATGCTTAAGAAATCAGTTGGATCAGTTGTCTGATGTAGACCCTCAAGAAGAACCCACGTTGGTTTGATGTTCTTGGTATAAGGATGTCATATATTTTATGCAAGAGTTGTGACCTCCAGATGGCCTGCAAAGAAACAAGGCAAGAGCTCTGAAGCTCAAAGCAGTCAAATATTGCCTTGTTAATCAATTTTTATATTAGAAAGACCCCCTGGGGGTGCTTTTGAAATGTATGAATCCACAAGAGGCTGACAGGATTGTTGTTGAATTTCACAGTAGCCTATGTGGAGGGCATCATTTCTGGAAGACCACAGCCTACAAAATCCTCAGGGTTGGGTACTACTGGCCCACCTTATTCACTGATGTCTGCAGAAAGGTCAGAGCCTGCATCAAATGCCAAAGATTTTCAGGAAAGCAACAGCTTAAATCTCTACCTTTAAAGCCTATAGTTGTTTCAGGACCTTTCCAACAATGGGGCCTAGACTTTATTGGATAAATCCACTCTGCTTCCATTGGGTAGTACAGATGGATCCTAACTACCATGGATTTCTTTACTAAGTGGATAGAATATATTCCCACCAGGAGTGCTTCCCACAAGGTAATCATTGGACTCCTGGAAGACCTCATCAAAATATTCGACTACCCAAACAAAATTGTCACTGATAACATAACCTCTTTCAAGGCTAAGCCGTTAGCCAAGTTTTGTGAGAAATTCAGGATCAGACTGATTCACTCCACCCAATACTATCCCTAGGGAAATGGTTTAGCAGAGTCCTCCAACAAAAGCCTGATAAGGATCATCAAAAGACTATTGGAGGACAACAAAAAGGCCTAGGATTCAAAGTTGAAATTCTCTCTATGGGCTGATCGAGTGACCACAAAGAGATCTATAGGCATCTCCCCTTTCCAATTGGTTTATGGGGCAGAAGTTGTTTTCCCTTCTTAGCTAGCCATTCCTGTAGCAAAGTTCTTCCAGGATTATCAAGAAGAGCCTGATGATATGATCAGAAGAATTCATCATATGGTAGAGGTACAGCAGGCCAGAGAGCAGGTAATGAACAAAATTCAGGCCCATCAGCAAAAGATCAAGCATGATTTTGACAAAAAGGCCAAGAAGGAAGAGTTTCAGATAGGAGACCTGGTGCTGAAATGGGATGCTCCTAAACAAGAAAAGGGAAAACACGACAAATTTGAAGCCCTATGTTTCAGGCCCTTCAAAATCTCTGAATTATTTTCAAATAATACCTACAGGTTGTGAGATTTGAAGGATCAAGAAGTTTTCAATGGCCCTGTGAATGGGCATTTCCTGAAAAGATGTTTTTCTTGAGTCGCACATGGCTCATCTGCTATTGTATATATTGTTTTCTTTTATATTTAAGTTTAAATAATGACTCCATAGCCCAACAACAAGGCACTGAAGCTACAAAAGAGTTATTGGCAGCCCGCAGGGAGCGTGTCATCCCCCATGGAGCCTAATGTTAGCACATAATCATGTAGGGGGTGCTCTCTTGAAAGAAGCGTCCCCTTGGGAAAAGAAAGAGATTCGAAAAAACCATTTTTCCAAATTTTAGAGGGTGGGCATGTCATTTTAATGAGCAGGCAGTTTCGGACGGCCGAGATCTACCTGCCTAGATCTGCGACTGAGGTTTCATTCCGGAGCCCCCTCGCCATTCTGACTTTAATGGGGGTGTCCAGAATTGGGCGTGCATCTCTCAAACGGTCAATATTGAGGCACCTAGATCGAAGACACTCAAGCGATTCCAGACCCCCTCTGCCATTCTGCCTTTAATAGGGGAGAGGGGGTCCAGAATGGTGTGGTATTGACGTGGGGGCCCCTTCCTATCATGTCGCCTTCTCTACCATTTCCTCGTCCTCTGACATCTATCTCGCTCCCTTCCACATCATCCTCCCATAAATAATGTGTCCCTCATTACCATTATATCCCATCACCTTCGCCCCTTTTTCTTGCCATGTGTCTCACCCCTGTTGTTTCCATGATCATTCCCTTTCCCTGTTCCATGTCAAGCATGCCAAATCCTCCATGACCTATCCATTAGATCGTTCAGTTGATCCAGGTGGCACCATGAGAAGACCTCCACATCCTAGAGAGCAGAGTTGACCCGGACTGTTCCTGATCCCAAGGAAGTAGTTATTGAAGTTGTTGGAGGTGGTTAGACATCGTCTCTGCCATAAATGGAAAGTCTGGCAAAGGATTAAAATAATTTCAATTCATCTGCAGGACAATCAGGAGTCTGATTGCGTCTGTCATGAGTGCACAATCATCCAAAGTCTTCATGCACAGACTGCCAGAAGACTTGCAGACGCAATGTTTTAAATGCAGTGTCTCGTTTTTCGTTGTTGTTGTTTTTTTTTGAGTATATGTAGGCATTTTCGCCATTTTTTAATCTATCGATGGTTGAGCTAGGCTCCCGCTTGTAAAGTTTTAACGAAGCACTAGTTGATCTGGTTATGTATTGGCACTTGAGACTTCTTACCTTATGGATGTCAGCTTCTTTCCATCTCTTTGTTTACACTGTGTTAGAACAGCTTGGAATTGGAGGATCCAGTCGATTTGCGCTGTTATAGGATGATGTAGGTTGGATCACTGTAATAGTCGCATTTTCTCTAATCAGTTCTTGTATTTTCTCAATGCTGAATGATTTGGAATTAGAGGATCCAGTCAAGTCACCCTTCAATTCCCCAAAACTCAGAACTAAGAGGATCTTGTATTATGAGTTTTCCTTCCTCAAGCTGCTAAAAGGACTGATGCCCAAGGAAGTCTTGCTCACTCATCTCACCAAGTCTTCCACCTACTCATTTTACAATCAACTCACTGACGGAAGTTAGATCAAGACCTCCTTTGTTCTTTACATACCAGGCCTGGTCCCTGAGTTAGAGTAATACCTTCTTGGGTCTCTACCCATTTGATCACCCATTAAATTTATTCGTGAGATAAACTGATGGGCGTTGGGCTCTACTCCTGTCACAATCTAGGAGTGACTTCTAATGATAACATATTGAAAAAGACAAAAAAAATCAAATATACCCCAAAAAGAGGAAGGGAAAAGTATTTTCTTTATTGGCAGCATAATGAGTCGCCCTTGGATAAAGCACATCTATCCATTTTTTCATCAAACCCTAGGATTTAGTATGACATTAGGAAGATTTTCTCGCTACATAGAGCTGTGTCCTCCTCCGTTTGGTTATTCTTCCAAACATATGGAGAGTTTGCATTGCCTCCTGCCTCGTAAACTTATGTTAATGCCATGCTGCTTGAGTCTCATCATTTGCCGTGTTGTTATCCAAGGGAAGTTTGTCACCAAGCTTGAGTTGACCCCTCTGCAATTTGTCTCTTTCCCTCATACCCGGCCATCCTGAATGTCTAATCAAATCCTTGTTCGAAATCAATGAAGCCTTCAGTCTGATCATCAAGATTATCTAGTCCATGACCGACGAGTCATCGAAGACCTCTGGATAGTGAAGTCGTACACTCATATTACACTCCTACCTTTAGTTTTGAATATTTTAAAGTTGTTTCTCGAGCTCTAAAGATCTCATCTCCAGCCATCAGGCCGTATCAGCTTCTAGAAGATGGATACTCTATATGTATATCTTTTTGATTTCGAGATGTAGATCCACTATGTATTGTTCGCGGCTACACTTTATATAGTTATTTGACATGGATCTACAGTGTATTTGATTGGTAGCCATGATTCTATTTTATCTCGAGCATGGGTATGACCACCTCGGTGAGACATTTGTTATTTTGCAGACGGTGCCTCTCAATTCCTGGTCCCTGGGCTCACTTGTTCGGCACATCGGTAAAGATTTGTAATGTATTTCAGCCATCAGATGCTCTTCTGACCTCACACATTAGAGGGCATCTGTTATAACCCTAATTTGCACCATACATGCTTACCTAGCATCAGGCCATCTCAGATTCCTTATTTTCCAAAACACTACTAAACAACTCTTTAAAAAACCCCTTTTATAAGGGTCCATGTGCCCTACTCCATTACTGCATGCGTGTACACACTAGATGACCTAAAACAACCTGCGTGTACCTACAAAATCACGGAAAAAGGATAGTTTTCGACATAACACACAACTTTGGGTGAGTTAACTGAAAATCCTGGCCATGCATGGCCAAGGGTTCATCCAAATACCTAGCTTCTTCTAGCCTATAAAATAAGGGTTAGGGTTCCTATTTGGGAGAGGAGAATAAGAGTAAAGAAACTCTACCCGATTGCACATTCTCATTGTCCCAACCCTTTAGCCATCCTTGTGCAAAGAGAGATATAGAGCAAAAAAGTTGGAGGACATTTGAAGAGGAGCCCAAGATCAGGTTCGCGGAGCGGTGGCCGGTCTTGACATTGTAGGTTGATTCATTAAAGTTAATAATAAAGAAATGATTTTCCTGTCCCACTATATGATTTCTTCATAGTTTAGTGAATATATGTTTGAATCTCTAACCCATTAATCTGTAGAACAAATGCCTGTAGAGTTTGTTGCTTGTTTTGTACGCAGGTCAGTCTTGGGAGGATAGATGCTAACAAGCAATAAAGAATGAAGAAGGATCGACATCGAACGTCCGGAACAAGGTATGTTCATTTAACCATGTATTTGCTTAAAATAAATGGGGATTAGGTCTGGGACGACGGTAGAAAGTAGGATTCTTTTGGTCTTATCTGCATGCATAATATAACCCTAAGTGCTAGTCCGTAGGGGGATTTCCGACCACAATAGGGGAAGTTGTTGACTCCAACGATTGAAGACATTTACTTCCTGAATGGTCTCTCAAGGAGAGGGGATCCAGTCAACTTGCATACTTTCCCCCCCAGGCCTCACAACATTGAGGAGTTGATTGGACTCCATTGTGAGGCTGGTACTGAGAAAGTAGGTTCTCAGGTGCCTATACATAAGATCAACAACCTATCACTCAAAGTGATAGTTCTACTCATTGGGTGGATCACTAGATCCACGGATTTGCATTAGGCTTCCTGGGAGCACATGCATTGTGCAGTACAGTGATTAAATGCATGAATTTTCTAATGGAGTACAACCATGCTAGATTGCAAGAAGAGACAACTAAGAGAGTGTCGGATACAAGAGCACTGAAACTTCAGGTTTGGGAATATTTTGTGTTCCTTTTTCTTCAAGAGGGTACCCATTCTCAGTCCTTGAGAGACTATTCAAGGGCATGAGTCCTCTCTCCCAACACTATGTAGATGGATGACGTTATTTCCACGACAGGGGGGAGGGAGGACCATTGAGGCCTTTGATGATAAAATTTTTCACTGGTGGTCATGACAGATTATGGAAATAGAGGATTACCCCTATGCCGGGATCAATTTTTCTAGGGATCCTAACATGCCTGTATCTCTCGGAGTGGAGCGAGGAGAGATGGGTAAGTTTTGTTTTCAAAGTTATTTAATTTTTATGTATTTTTATATATATCATTTTTTTTGTATACCAGAGTATCTGACACTTATGTATCTATTATGTACAGATGTGGGACCAGTGCATCCAGCAGAATTCTTGAGGACCAGGTGGCTTCCTCGACCATAGGCAGGACCATCTGCAGCTGCCGGACCAACAACAACAGCAGGGGGCCCTCCAGCCGAAGAGGCTGGGAGCGTATTGAGACGGGTGGAGCAGAACCTCATCACGCTCACTCGTATAGTCCCTATGGTGGATATCAAGGATCTCCCATCATCGATGCAACCTCATGTTGTTGGGGTGCCACAGAACTAGGTCCAGATCTTTTGACATTTGGAAAACATCATTTTTCACTACGGCAGGGCCAACAGGCCCCGCCCTTATCTAGGCTAAACTACTTACATGCTGAGAGCATTTTTTGCATATTTGTGAAGGAATAAGCCCCGTGACTCTTAATGGACATATTTTTGAGGCACTTGCACCCACCCATGTACTCTGATATTTTTGATATATATGTGTATTTACATCTTTTTATGTCTTATGGATTACATATATTTTACAAATGTATTTACATGTGCGTGTGTGTGCTTTTACTTACATGTGTGCAATATGCCAATCTAATACATGATTAGCTAGAGTATCTGTGATTTGATTCAATCTCCTAGGAACATGGATATATGTAATGTAATCAAATCTTCGTTCTAAGAGACATACCCTATGAAACTGTCGGTGTAGTGTAGGATTGTAAATGCGGTAAACCCCATTTAAATGGGACACAACCTACTAAGCGTCTAAGTAGATCCGGAGGTGAGAGATACCATGCGACAAAGTGTCATGAAGCAACTCTAAAATTGCATTGTATTCAGTGATATTGTTTGTGGAGTCACCTAAACAAATAGTGACTAGCTCTAAGGTGTGAAAATCACCCAAGTTGCAGAAGCAAGCCTCCAAGTGTGCCAGCTAGCACCGTCTGCAAACCCAATGAACACCTTTGATTCACTTGACATCTACCACAGTGAAAAATATGACATAAAAAATGACATTTCCATAAAACCAAAAAGACAAAAACTAAAAACAAAATTTATAAGACTATACATATGTTACAAGAAGTCACCCAAGGCGACCCACCTACGAGTAGTACTTCTTGAGGTAGAGCCCATTTCTAGGCTCCACCAAAGCTTTTCCCTCAAATTCAACTAGATGATAAGTGTCCTTCTTTAGAACCTCCTTCACGATGAAAGGTCCAAACCACATGGGTTTGAACTTGCCTTCCCCTAGGGGGTCCTTATCTTGGTCATAGACAAGGACAAGGTCGAATTCAGAGAAAATTTGAGGATGGACGGACCGATCATACTGACACTTGAATTTTTTTTTGTGAGCCTCGTTAGACAAGGCTGCATCCTAATGCTACTCATCGAGCTGCTCAAGATATAATAAACACTCCTCAAGGTGTGAAGTGTCTGGCAATAACTGTACTTCCAATTTTAGAGAGGGGTTCTGGAACTTTATAGGAAATACTACTTCCAGCCTGTAAATGAGTTAAAAAGGTGAGAAACTAGTTGCAGTCTTAACATATGTTTGGTAGGCCCATAATGCTGAGTGCAACATTAAATGCCAATTTGACTTGGCCAAATTGATCGTTCATTGTAGAATAGTTGTAAGGGATTTATTCACAGGTTCCACCTAACCATTCGCTTGTGGGTAGTACGGTGACGAATGTTCTTGCCTCAACCCAAGATTTGACGTTAACTCGAACATCATTTTGTTTTGAAAGTGACTCCCATGGTCACTGACAATCTCTCTCGAGATGTCGAACCTTGTTATTATCTAGTTAAACAAAAAGAGAGTTGTTGTCTCTCCATCATCTTTAAACGTTGGCATAGCTTCAACCCACTTCGTGAAGTAGTCTACTACTATGATGATATAACGGTGCCCCCTTGCAGAAGGAGGGTTGCATGTAGCATAATCAATCCCCCACTTGGTGAAGGGACCAACTATGATGATGGGAAACATGGGAGCGGGGTGTGCCCTCATCTTCTAAGAGAAGATATGACACAGGTGGCACTTCTTGACTGATTCAACACAATATTTGATTAATGTCGGTCAAAAGTAACCGACTCGTAGAATCTTTTGGGTTGTTTCCAACCCAGACAAATGACTGCCACATGCTCTTGTGTGGCAATCATTAGGCACGATTTTTGCTTCTTCATGAGTGAGACATCGGTGAAGGATGTAATCTACACCTCGACGATACAAAGTGTCCTCGAGTATGAGATAGTTCTTGGCCTGATGGTGTAGACGACGACGCTCATCACAAGAAGCAAAGGTGGATCACTTCAAAGTATGGATATAGACTATTATATATATCCATACCAGGGGTCCAAAGACATGATCAAAAACATGTCTCCTTTGATAGRAGACTCCTCRGGTATAACATCACCTGATTTGACCAAAAGTTCTGAAATGAGTTCCGCGAAGACCAACGCCTTTTTGGATTTCACCGAGACAAAATTGAAGTCAAATTCTTGGAGGATAACTATCCATCTACTGATCTTTTCATCTATTAAATGTCGTGTCAACATGTATTGAAATGGATTCACAACGACATTGATGATGGTCTTGCGAAACAAGATGTAATGAAGAAATCATTAGATAGCATGAACGACTACCAACACAAGTTTTTCAACGTGGGAATAATTGAGTTCTGGTACAACCAGGCCTCAGCTCAGGTAATAAATCATGTGTTCTAGGAGAAAATCATCCTCCTGAACCAAGACCATGATGATGGTTGACTCTATAGCGGCCAAGTAAAATAAGAAATCTTTATTATAATTGGGTGGTCGAAGCAGAGGGGTAGACGTGAGGGCGTGTTTCAACTCTTTGAAATAGTGCTAAGAGGACTCATCCCAATGAAAAGGAACATCCTTCTTCAGTAAATTCATGAAACCCTTTATGATCTCCGCACAATTTGCGATGAAATGTCGTAAAAAGTTCTCTTTTCCCTGTAAACTCTGAAGTTGAGGGATTGTGCATGGGGGAGGCAACTGAACTATTGCCTCAACCCTTAAAGGATTGACCATGATCCATGTTTTTGAAACTATGAAACCAAGAAGATGACCCGATGTTACGCAAAAACTACATTTGTTTGGATTCAAGCGAATCCGGTAGTAGCGACATCACTCAAAGACAAGTCGGAGGTGTGTTGGATGATCATCTCTCTTATGAGATCATGATGCTAAATCATCAAGATAAGCCTCGACTACGTGTTTGAGGTCATGGAAATAAAAATACATGGCCCATTGAAAAGTAGATCCAACATTTTTCAGACCAAAAGACATCTTCTGATAAGTGAATGTACCCCATGGAAAAATTAAAGCGGTTTTGTGTTGGTCTTTGGGTTTTATCTGTATCTGATTGTATCTCGAAAAACCATCCATGAAATAAAAGGCCTCGCAACTTGCACATTCATCGACTATTTGGTCAATAAATGGCATGGGAAAATTATCCTTTGGACAGGATTTATTCAAATCATGGAAGTCCATACATACGTGAATCATACCCTGCTTTTTGTTGACTGGCATGGGATTTGACACCCATTGAGTCAATTGAATGGGGTAGATGAAACCAACTTTGAGTAGTTTCTCTACTTCAGCCTTAATAGTTGTTTCTTTTCTGGGATTAATTGGATGAAGCTTCTGCCAGACCAGCTTGGCATCAGGATATGTCGCGATTTCATGTTCAATGATCCTTGGATCTATGCATGACATTTCCTCATAAGACCAGGCAAACACGTCATGAAATTCTTTAAATAAATCTGTGTAGATTTGAATCTCCTCGGGGGAGTAGTCTTCTTCGACGAATATATTCTCCATGATGCCAGGGGTTTTGGAGATATCAATAGGTATTTTTGTAGCGATGGTTTCCATATTTCCCTCAGCGTAAATGGTGTGCATAGCCAAAGGATTGATAGGACAAGCCTTATCTCCAGTCATAGTCATAGTGAATTCTCCTACTTAAATTATTCTTAACTCTGGGAGAAAATAAGATCTGTGATGGAGATCATCCCAGGGTCTGTCCGGACTAGTCATTGTCTCAATAATCACCTCTTAAGAGGGAAAGACCAACTCTAAAGAATCATTATAGGTGAGGGAACCTTGAGCCCAAATAGGCTCGAGAACCGGATCTAACTCTTGTGTGGGAGTTGGATCGGGGTCGGAAGAAGCTTGTTGGACTATAGAGTATGCAACTTCTATCACGGACAAAGGCATGACCATTCCATGGTTCCCTATCCCTTCCATCGTATATGATGGGGAAGGAAGAGTCCACGGATCATGAAGGTAAGTCATGAGAAATGACGAGATTTGAAATATTTCATCCCTAGGATGGTCAGGGACAGGTGATATGTAATGAACATTTCTAGTAGGAGGCAGGTAATCAAAAGTACCCATCAAAGGTGGGCATAAACCAACCCCTATGTTGACGATGTTGGGCTGAGGGTTATCAATCATCACGACCGTGGATACCCCCGATGAAGGTTCAGGATGGGAGAAGGATAATTGATCAATGGACATGATCCGACTCTCATGTGGAAACAACAAGACCTAGAAAACTGTCACAACTATTGTTTGAATAGCATAGGTCCAACTCCTTCATAACAAGAGATTGTAGTCAAGAGATGCATCGACCACTTCAACCTCGACACACACGGTCTTCCCCCCTAACTGCACAGGGAAAGAGGGGATGATTGCATGTGGTCAGAATGAACGACCGTCAAAAGAAGTAAGAAGAGTAAGTGACAGAGACAAAATAGGTTGGCCAATGGCCTTCCAACATGCCAAAGACATCACACATGTTGAGGCGCACTCATCAACCACCATGTGGAAAATTTTCCGAGTAAAAATTTTCGTGGTGTAAACCACTACTATTTGAAACGCCACATGGTAAGGAAGACGAGGTTTTAAGTCGGTTGTATCAAGCATGATCATTCCCAGATTACAAGTCTCAACATATCCTAAGGCAACTAATAGAACCTTTCTCTGGGAAGGGCAGCTCTGGAGGACTTCCAAAGCATACATCGCACAAGGGGTTTGTGACAAATCCTCGACCATAGAGTAGTTCTGGGCAGCTCTTGCATTTGGGTTATGTGAATCTTTGTTGAACGCACCTTTGGGGATGCCTTTCATTGTTTTTCCCAA